>JADLZN010012049.1:210000-416147 GCA_018155175.1 Sinocyclocheilus anophthalmus
CCAAGAAGAGACTGGTTTTCCTTGCCTAAAGTAAGGAAACTTTGCTTATTTTGCTCCTGTTAACAACCGTGGTTTTCACGAGACTCACCGGCGCAGGCGCAACGCTGAACTCATACGTCATGCTCCCAGAGCTGCTTCCGTGTAGGACTGTTGGCGCAAGCTACATTAAAGTGATTATTAAGTTATGAATATGGATATTTTTCTTACAAAAACGCATCAATACGCTACAGGAGGTCTTTGTCCACCCCCCGGAGCCATGTGGGACACTTTTTTTAATGGATGGGCGCTTTTTATTTCACTTCTTTTGGACTGATGCATGCAACACCCGGTGAGTGGCATTAAACAGCTTGAAAGATCAAAGTAAATTTTTAATATAACTCTGATTGGATTCATCTGAAAGAAGAAAGTCATATACACCTAGGATGACTTGAGGTTGAGTAATTTGTGGGCTGATTTTCATTTTTGGGTGAACTAACCCTTTAACCCAAGTTAAAAGAAGCTCTTTTTTTTCATTGCACTACCCTGCTTTCTGCATTTTTATAAGCACAAACACGGTCTGTGTGAATGACCCATTACAGATTTGGAACAACAAGATGAAAGATGAATTAAGATGAATTAATGATGACAGACTTTCCGTTTTTGGGTGATCTAACCTTTAAATAATTTCAAATGCACCAAGTCAGTTTGAGCTTCTCAGTTTTCTTAGCTAAGATAATGTTTTTAAGGAATGGTAAAAAAAAGGAAATATCATTCAATACCATAATCAGCTGCTTATTTCATGCTAATATAATGTTAAAAGATTCACAAAAACAATAACAATATATTGCAAATCTCGAATGGTGGTGCACACACTCCAGCAGGACACAGTTATAGGTTAGTCAGAGGAAATCCATTTGAGTGTGTCTAATGTAAAGTGACAAAGCAATGTCCCTGAGAGCAGCCATGTTTGCAGGGCTTCAAATCCTATTTGCTTTTTCACTTAAGGTATTAAAAATAAACGACAAGCCAGAAACAATAGTGTTCTTGGCTCTTTTAGATGCAGTTTTTTGAGGTAATTATAACTAATACTGTATTGCTATACTGTACGCATGTTCCAGCAACCTCCTCAGAACATTTTACAGAATCGCAGGGGAACGAATATACTAGATCAGGAAAGCTTGCCTTAGTCTTCAAAAGAATTATGTCAGCTTATGTTCTAGAATGAATGTCTCAAAGCTTGTCAAGAACATGTCTGGTTCATATTTCACCACAAAATCGAAAGAAAAAAAATAGCATAAAGACACTTTTAGCCTAATTGTATTTCTCTTATGTATATGTTTTATTTTTAAATCACTATTAGCATTATTAGTATATTATTATGCATGTGTACACATTGTTCAAGTATATTATTTTGTAGTTTATCCATCAACAAGATGTAGTTATAATCAAAATATATACTATAATATCATATAATATAATATCTATAAATATCAAAATTCTAATTAATCATAATGACAGTGCCAGTCCAAAGCAATCTTAAAACTTGATATAAATTTAATTTTATCTAATAAAGGTTGTATATAGTATCTTATAATTTATATTGGAGATTATTATTTATTCATATTTGCTAATTTATACATCATGGTAGCACAGTATGTTTTGACTATCTTGAATATGCGAACTTAATATTATATTAAAATCAATAAACTATATTTAAGTGTTATTGCAGAAGTAATGAGATCCACTGAGACTCATCAAAAGCAAATATTACATTTACAGCAAATAATTAATTAATATGAAGTGTTGGAGAAAATGGGCTTAATTATCTAAAACATATGTTTTTATGAAAATAATTGGTGAAGCCTTATTGTCAGCTTATACAATCTCATCCTAAAAGATTAGATTGACCTGCTTAATTTCATTTATGTTAAATGAAAAAATTAATAAATAAATGAGAGATATATATATATATATGTACACAGTATATATAATTTTCACATCAGATTTGTGAGAAACAGATTGTGAGCATTTGTAAGGATTGAGTTTGTTCACAGTAGGAAGCACCAGCACTCAGCATTAAGCATCTGCTTACCCGGGTTATAGAGCATTATGAATATTTAATACAGAGGTTATGTTTACTGCTCAGGTTGTGTTAAAGTGCGTCGGCTAGAAAATGACATCTACATGCTTTGATGCACCAGCACTCGCTCATAACGCATGTGTCTACTTTAGTTTTGCTTCTACAGTTCAGCAAACACTGAGATGCAGACGGTCAAGATGTCTGTGTTGATTTTGCACATGCCTACCTGCGCCGGCCCGTTTTCTTTTCCGCTCCAGAGGCGATTAACCCAGTCACACCAGGACATCTCGGTGAACACGGTGTCTTTCTGATTAATAATTTATTGCCTCCACAAATGGGCTGCATGAGGGAAACTAGCAGACAGACAAAGAGGACAGCTGAATGCCCAAAAACTTGGCATCTTTGCTCTGTAGCAACTGTTCTGATTAGGGCATTTGCGCATCTTTTTCGGTCATCATGAAGGCATCTGTTTTATAAATTTTTTTTATAGTAAAAAAGGCGGCTCTGATGGTCAATTTATTTGTAAAGTGGCCAAAAACGTCTCAATTACTAGGTTAAATGAGTTCAGCGGAGCATACGAGGACGTGGCTTTGTTCATCCATGTCTGAAAAATAAAAACAGCTGCAATATGAATGCTGACATATGCGATGTGGCATGCCCATATTGCATAGCGTCAATTTGTGTGGCTTAGAACATTGTACAGATACACACACACAAACACATCCAGATTCATAAATGAAATGATCATATCTTTGTGGGTGGCCCGTCCTGACATGCAGTATTTTCCACATTCAGTTGTGAAAATGCAGAGCTTGGCATCAATTATGAACATGATAAGATCAGTTATGTGAACATAAACAATGTGGCGACAAATATTTTGATTATTAAAAGTATCAATTCTTACCAGTGTTGGGGGAAGTTACTTTTAAAAGTAATGCATTACAATATTGCCTCCATAAAAAAGTAACTAATTGCGTTACTTAGTTACTTTTTATGGAAAGTAATGCATTTTGTTACTTTTGCGTTATTATGTCACCTGGGCTGGGCTTGCATATTTGATTTTAACAACAAAAAACCCAAAAGTTAAATTTTTGGAAATAAAGTTATATTTTTGAAAAAAGTAACAGTATTGAATTACTCAATTGCAGTACTTAGTCACTTTTCATGGAAAGTAATGCATTCTATTACTTTTGTGGGGGTTTTTTTTTTTGCTTATTTGTTTTTAATAACGATAATAAAAAAAGATATATTAATAAAAAAAAAAAAAAAGAAGGTATATCTTTTGAAAAACGAACTTAAAATATTTCATTATAAATTTAAAAGTAATGCATTACTAGTTACTTGAGAAAGTAATCTGATTATGTAATTTATGTTACTTGTTATGTGTTACCCCCAACACTGTATATTTCAAATTAAGCTATACCTTTAAAACGTTAACACTGTACTGTAAAACTATTCTTTCAACAGCTTGTGGAGACAAGCAAACAAACTAACAAACAAATGTTTTGCAGCAACTGTAATTTGTTAAAATGATTGACACCAAATGTTATTTCTTAACCCACCAATCATAAATATTTCATATTTAACTATTCTTTAATAAGATTGTTATTATTTCTTAACCCAATAATTGTATATATTTCATACTATATACTCTTATTAAGCTTCTTTTCAAAACACTAACACTGTATTGAAAAAAAACATTCTTCCACAACAAATAAATAAAATAAATGAACAAATACATTTATTTAATTGTAATTTATTGAAATGATTTATAATGATGACTTTGAGTAGTTGACTTGACCCGTGTACTTTCAATGCAAGCAAAAACATTCGGTTGAAAATGAGAGACGGAATCACATTAGCATCTAAATGGTGTGTCAGAGGGTGAGAAATCACATAAATATGTAATCTATATTGTGTTATATATCCTATTAGACCGCACCCATTCTACTGTTAGAGAAGCTATCATTAACTCGTATATAAAGACAAATGCTGTCATAATCCATCATTCACCTAGTTAAAAACACTGTGCTTGTTACTGCTCATAGGAGTCAGAATGTGGTGTTGTGTGAAATGATAACTGTAATAAATTTAGTCAAAAACTGAAATAAATTTAGTCAAACCCCTTCGTATTAGGTAAAAAATCTGGGAGGACTGTTATGGTGCAGGCCAAATTGATCCTAATTTGATTCAATATAATTTCCAAGAAATCACACAATAAAAAGCATGTAAAAAAAAAAAAAAAAAGTAGAACCTTTAACATTAATAGTTCTTACACATTACAAATATTAATAAAGGAAAACAAAACATAAGAACATGATTTTTTTTTAAACTCTTACAGCTTTTTTTTTCAACATTTTTCTCCCACAAATTGTATATTTTATAAATAAAATTAAAAAGTGTGTATTCTGTTTGCTTTTGTGAATAAGAAACTGACAAAATACCTTATGGGGGTCAAATTGACCCGTAAATATCAATCGTATTAAACATTTCGAAACATCGATACTGTTGAAACTTTGCATGCATGATCATTATACTAAATGAGCAAAAATAATATCAAGAAGAAAAAAAGGATAGGTTAACTAGTATTTCTGACAACTCAAAAATCGACAAGGTCAAATTGACCTGCACCATATGCAGGGGTTAAGATACCTGGTATCTGCCCCAGACACTTAAGATTGGTCGACCCCAATCTAATATTATCCCCACTCTGAGTCTGATACGTCCAGCCCCCTACGGACACTATCATTTGGGAATTAAATATCTCTAGTGTCCCGCGAACCTGCTGTGCTGCAGTACCAGACACGACTTTGTTACTGAGTAGATAAAATTCCCCACTGCTGCATTGATTAAACTAATAATTATAAGAATTTCCATATTCCTTAAAATACTTTCATTACCAGTCTTTTAAAGAAGACATTTCATTCTCCATCAGAAATCTCTGTTTAACTAACTCTGTTTAATCTCTGTTAAAGCCTGTTTAACTTTTGCATAATTACATTCTACTTTTACCAAAGCAAATATAATGTTTTCTAATTCCTCTTATTTATGTTCAGATAAATAATGGAGTTGTGTTGCTAAAACCATTTAATTAAATTTTGGTACAAAGGTTTAAAATTATGATGCTGTCATCGAGTATGAATCAGAAGAGCATTTATGAACACCGAAATGGTTTGATCTGATCAAAAAAGCTGGAGTCCTGAGGAATTAAAAACACAATATGAAAAAAACAACTATTAATTATATCCATTTGTTGACATTTGATTCTAAAACATGGGTGAAGTTTTACCTTATTCCCTTATCAAAACAAAACAAAATCACAAAACGATCACAATTTTAAAACTTTGTACCAAAATTAGATGAATTAGAATTAGTTTTAGCAACTCTAAACGTAAATAAGAGGAGTATGAAGAAATTTAAATAATCACAATATAATATCACAGTCCATTACATAAAATTGATTCTAAAACATGGGTGAAGTTTCACACTTACTAAATAATTAAAACACAATGAAACAAAACACAAAATCAAAGCAAAATCAAAGCTAAATAAATAAATAAAAACAAAACAAAACCAAGCAAAACAAAACAAACAACAAAGTCAAAGAAAAACTAAGCAAATAAATACATAAAACAGTAAAGCACAAAACAAAAACCAAACATAACAAAAAACTAAATCTAAGCACAAACCATAAAAAACCTAAATCACAGCAAAGCTAAGAATAAATTGAAGCAAAACAAAACAAAAACAAAGCAAAATCAAGTAAAACAAAATCAAAACAAAACAATAAAAACATAAACAAAGCAACATCAAAGCAAAAGTAAGCCAAATAGAACAACAACACACAAATCAAAGCAAAACAAATATAAGTAAAAGAAAACACAACAAAATAACATAATAGTTTTACAAGTAAGGTCGGGTGTTTTGTTTTTTTTAGATACAGAAAATACACAAACCAAATATATGACAAAATAAAATGTGTGATTACTGCACCATTGCAATGAAATAAATGAATAAATGAGTTAATATTGAGTAACTTTCATTTTAGACACAATATTGCCAGAATGTCACTTGCCCACATTGTCCAGATTAGTGGACCAGAACTAAGTGTTGTATAAGTATTTAGCAAGAGAAAAGCAATTGGTCTTCAAGTTACAGCTTTTCAGTAATTTTAAGTAAACATAACTCATAAAACGTTGTCTTTATTTTGAAATGTCCTTAAAGATCAGTTATTTATAAAGAGAAACACTGACGCTAAAATGACATCTTTTAAAACATTGCTTTCCTTTTAAAATCTTCAGACAAATTTGCCTTTGATTTAATTTGCTCTTGACTCATTCTTTAAAAGGTGTTGTAGACATCAGCAGTCAGGTTCGGAAAATGCATCGAAAGACATACATTCAAGCAGCTGAGCAAACAACATGGGAACAATGAGAACTAATCACTCTGATTATGCCTGTGAAGCAGACACTCCTGCACAAAAAGTCACTTTCACACCCACGTTCCTCACGTCTCTTCACAACGCAACCTGAGCGCACAAAAGACGACATTTAATGGGAGGGTCACCCTCAGGTAGCTGGAAGGCTCTGATATCATATGACACGGGGCCAAGATAAACATCTAAGAGGACATGTTGACTCGTAAAAGAGATGGAGGTTTGGAGGGAGGCTTTAAAGGGCAGCACCTGTCTCCTTAGAAAATTAAAGACTCAGGGGTTTGAGGACATTTTTATTGCTTAGGAAACTCGAAATGGCTAAGTTATGTTTTGTATTAAGGGATAGTTCACCTAAAAATGAAAATGTTGTTCCAAATCGGTTTGATCTTTCTTCTGTGCAATGCAAACACACATGTTGGGTTTTTATAGGCGTAATGGTTTTTATACCGTACAAACTGTATTTTCTATCCCTACCCCTCACACAAAACATTCTGCTATTTTAGATTTTCAAAAAAAGATCATTCTGTATGATTTCTAAGCTGTTTTCCTCATGGGGATCAAACAAATGTCCCCAACAAGGCCAAAATTTACTGGTATTGCTGTGTTTGTGTGGACATTGGTCCTCATAACGTAGGGAATACCAGGTACACACATGCACACACACACACACAAAAAAAGATATTTTTTAAAAACGTTTCAGTGTTTTATTGTCCATACAATGAAAATCAGTGATGTCCCATGTTCAGTGTTTTGGACCCCATTGACTTTTATTGTATGGGCAACAATGAGGGTGAGTAAATAATAACTAAATTTCATTTGTGTGTGTGTGTGTGTGTGTGTGTGAATTATCCCTTTAAGTACATTGTCAGAGATGTTGCTCCTTCAGAAAAAAAAAAGTACTAATGGTGACATTAGCAGTATTTCAGCAAAATTGTGTGGGCAAAAAAATATGCACTTATTGTATCTTTATGCTGTCTGTAAATCTAGGTCCCCGCTGCATCCCTGTACATACATTATTTTTTTTTAATGTCATTGTTTGAGGTAAATGGTCAACAGCAGCACTCGCATCTCCACTGCTTTTGGTCAACTCTTGAAAATGAGCAAAATATGCATGGGGAACTTTCTCGTCCTCGCACGTAACTCCCGATCATGTAGATTCCTCCTGGAATGATTCAATTTCCTATTGGATTGACTCGTTAATTTTTTACCTTGAGAGTTAGAAAATGAATGTGGATTGTATAGCTTAGATCATCAAGACGTATTTGAAGAACACTGTTGGAGTTCATTTGAGAATCTCTGACTTCTGATTGGAGACTTGACAAATCTGAGAAGAAACTGAGATTATTTCTTCTGGAAGTCTGCAGTATCTTCATACCCACACTCTTAAAAATAAAGATTTTTTTTTTTTTAATTTTTTTTTTTTTTACAATGACTCCATAGAACCACTATTTTGGGTCTTTAATAGAACTTGTAAAGAACCTTTTGTGAAAAAGAAAGTTTCCATAGATTTTAAGGTTATTCATGGAACCAAGGAAGACAATAAAGAATGTTTATTTTTAAGAATGAAGTGTCTGTTTCTCAGGAGACAAATCTGAGCATCCAGAGACGTAGAAGAAACAAACGACATATCAAAGAGATCTTATTTGTGATCCTTCTTTTCAATGGGATCTATTTTGTATGGTCCTTCTTAACACTATTAGTTCCCATTGAAATGCATCTGCACCTGTACCTGTAAATAACTACCTGCGGGGTAACAGGATCTGCCCTTAATTGCGTACCTTCAGCAATGGGAAAGTTGGTAAGAACCTGATTATCCTACAAGTAACAACCCTCTATCTTCTCCTTTTTGTTCCCTTGGGGCGTAAGGACGGGTCACTAAAATTTCTGAGTGGGGCGACATGTGGAGCCAAACCATTGATCTTTTGTCTTGGAGATTCCTTCAAAAGCCCTGACCTGACATTGGTATTTTACAATCTGAGGAATTCCAGTCTTTTGTAGGCCTTTTCTTTTGAGAGAAGCATGTACGTCCGCAGGGCACCAAAACTAGAAGCGTCTCACCTTGCTTATCAGTTGTTCTTTCATTAAGAAGCTTGTTTATCCCCAAACATTCCCCTGCATTTGGTAGAGACCAAGGGAATGCTGGTTTAGCGCCAAGAGATCCCTTCAGAGAAACCTCAAAAACAGCATCCTAAAGACTCTGGGCCGTGGAGACATCCCACAGTAATTTCAATCCCAGACGGTGTTGCAAAATACAGTCACCTCCCTGAGTCACATCTGAAAGGGGTTAGAGTTTTCGTAGCCGCACATCTCATTATTCAGCCTGGAATTTACTGTCATTGTGCACTGGAGTGGGTTGCAAAAGCAGAGCCCTTAACTCTGTTCTGCGTTATATGATGTCACTATCTTTGTAAAGTAGAAAAAAGACACTCATGGGACTCTCTGGGTGTTGGGCGAATTCAATGAGCCATAAAGTAAATAATAAGTAATTAGCTCTTTTGAATCCTTTATGGGAATTCTTGGCCATAAATGCATTTTGCAAGCAGATTGTGAGCGAGCCACTTTGGTGTGGAAGAGTGGTGCAGATACCGTTCTTTGAATGCAAGCGTATGATCCATCGATTGGAGAGTAAACAAGTGCATCTTGGATCCGTAATTTGCATTTTGTTAAACCAACATTTGCACCAGCGCTCCTGTCCAATGGCAAAACAAAAATCAGTTGCTTTGGATCCCGGCTATCTCACGATGACATTTCTCTGAAGCCCGGGGCTGTTTGTGCGTATCAAGCTTCTGATCAATTCCCAAATCATGGTTCCACTCAATAGGAAGGGACTTATTACTTGCCTGAGACCACAATAAAGCCCGGGCTCTAGATGCACCGGAGCGCTACGGATGACGCAAAGTGCTGAAACTGGCTGTCTGGGAATGTCAACTCGGCCCAGACTTACAGTCCGTAAAAAATCCAGAGAGTAATGTCTCTGTGTCTATGCTGATGGTACAGTAATCTAATTACATTAGATTGTGATAATTGAAATGAATAGGTTGAATTGCATTGCTGTTTCTCTGATATTAAATCTAGCCCTGCGTTAAGGGTATTTATTGTTGTACACTTGTACGTTATTATGAATAATAAATACGTATTCAAATCAATTATGCAAAATCACTAACCTTATTATTAAAGATTCCCAAATGCCTATTCAAGAGCTCCAGGATGTTGACACTACACCCCTTGTACAATACAAGACTCGATTTGTACTTGAGGGATTCAATTGAATTGAATTTAATTCAATTCAATATATCTGGGATTAATTTGAAATGCAAATCTTGTGGGATAGCAGCAGTGCTCTAGGGGTGAGGAAAGGACCAAGAGTGAACATTAGAGGTTAAAACGATGGAATGTTGCTAGGCAACATATAATTTGGCTCTGTTATCTTGCATGCATGTCATTACCTAAAATGATGGCTCTACATTCTAATTATATGTTTAATTGGTGCATGTGGATGCAGAATCATGTGAGGCCAAACGTGCATGCATTATGAATAGGGTCATGGAGGATAACGGCCAGAGACACTACAATAATACTGTTGCATGGAGAAGAAATGTTTTTTAACAAACCATAAAAAAAACTATTAAACTAAATCTATAAAATAATTTTACTGTTGCTAGCATTCTTTTTTATGCATATCCAAAAAAGCCTTATTTTCACCAAATGCTTGGCACCATTTTTTTTTCCATGTAACCCACTGTGTAAGTATTTGCATCTGAATGGAACCACCACAATTATACCACCAATTATACTGTAAGTGTAGTTGTTATTGTGCAATATATACTACAGTTATAATAGCCAGTGCTGTTATTGCTGACTAAATATAATAACTAAAATTGAAAAAATAAAGTTAAAATTGAATACAAATTTTAAATTAAAACTGTATTGATTTTAAAACTATGCCTTTCAAACTAACGGAAGTATTGATTTATTTTATCAATAAGTACTTTTAAGTACCATAATTACTAAAATAGAAAACTGAAAAATTAAAGCTATATATGTAAATGTAAAAAAATATAAACATTAAATGAAATGTTGTACTAAAATTACTAAAACGAAAACTGAAAATATAAATAAAAGTCAAATTTAAATATTAATAAATAGTATATAAATAATACTAACAAAACTGATTCTAAGAAATGGTGTGCACTGCTACAAAAAAAAGAAGAAAGAAATGGAAAGATTCCAACGTTAAACTGAAAGGGTTAACTGACTTAAAAAACTCAAATAGGTGAAAGGTGGAAGTCCTTAAGGTAATGAATGCAATTCAGTTTTGACATAGTGAACATCTTCAAAACAAAACATTCAAATGTAAATGTTCAACATGTGCTGCTATTGTTGTACTTAATTCCCATTTCAAACGTGGCCAGTGAAGAAAGAAGCCAGTGCAACTTAAACAACTGTGTAATTGAGAATTACTGACAAATATAGTATACAGTCTCTAAAAGCACTCAAAAATGTAAACTTCCTTTCTTGCTTCCCATCAGTCATGTGGGTTTATAAGCAAAGACAGGAACCTATTTCTCAGAAATTAATCCTTTTGCGTGACTTGCTTTTGAACAATTTTCTGCTTAAGATCAAAATGCATTGATTTCACATTGTGTCCATGTGCATTCTCATGCTTGTGGTAATCCATTGACCACCTGTTCACCCCCTCCACGGCGCTGAGGCCTAAGTAACTCAGTCACGGCTGCTTAAAACTTATTGAACCATGGAGGAAAGGTCAACCCCCACTGAAACCTCGCCTTCCAACCCAACCCAAAGAATTCCACAGACTCCTACAGTCAAGTGGGAGTAAGGCCTTGAACAGACTGCAGACTTCCATACCAGATACAAAGATGCCAAATTCTAAATGAATACACCTCAAAGTGATATTTTAGAATCTCCCAGAACCAGATCAATGAAATTTGGACGTTCTGAAGTAGATCAATGGTGATTACTCGAAACCTTCTGCTCTTTGTAATTGCAAAGTGAGAAGAGATTGGCCCTACGCCACCAGGCCGCCTCTGTTCCAGACTGTTATTGGGTGGTCATTGTTATTTAGATGTGCTGACAGGTTTGCACTCCCCCGCCCTTTCATGCCACAGTCCCGATTGTGTTGCTTTGACCAAACAGATGCGCCTGAGCAGCAGTTAATTTTGCTTTCAAGCCTTTCTCAGCTGACCAAGACTCACAAATCTTAGCTTTCTTTTAAATGCCCAGTTGTGAACAGCAATACATTTTCATGTGAATTGGAGTTTGTGCTAAACTCCGTGAGACCAGTAAGTCTATTCTGCTGTTGCTGGGCAGAGTTTTGTTTATAGGGAATTTTGTGGAGAACAAGTGGGACCAACAAGACCAAGGTTGGATCCACCTTTGGGCTCTGATGAACATATATAATTCCTATATAATTTGGTGCTCACCAAACACTATATGGTATTATTTTGAGCTAGAACAACTCACATGGGGCTCTGAAAACACCTGCAAGAGATACAGAAAGAACAATTTAACCAGAGTTTGCTGTCTGTTTCGATTCTTCTACAGTTTACAATGAGAAAACATGGATCCCAGCACATAAATCATGAATGTAGGGTTTGTCATACTGAGCATGTTACATTCCTGTTATACCCACAAATCAGCAATATGTCTGTGGAAATTGTGGAATGTGTAAAACATGAAAACAACCTGTATACACCGATTCAAAAACGATTCAGGATGCTGGCGCTAATCCACAAAGTACAGAACAGTAGGGTACTTCCAAATATCTGCAGAGATTTGCCTCAGAATTTTGTTAATTTCCTTTGGCTTTTCGTTAATTGAACTCAGAGGATTTGATTTAGAATATTTGCTCGTACTTACTGGCTTTGGTTAAAATTAAGCATGCAGGTCCAACGCCAAATTTGACTCTATGCCTAAAGCTGTAATTATCTGGAAGGGAAGTCTGGATTTGCACAGAGAAGCTGGAAGCACACTGGCGTTACCTTTTTCACTAGTGAGAAATATTAGTCAAGACACCCCTTGTGCTTTTTCACCACTATCTGGCTTGCAGAATAGGCCGAGACTTGGCGCCCAAAGCGGGGACAGCGGCACGTATTAATTACCGCTGAAGAAGATATTTGCTCATCTCACCTGGCGTTCCAGGGGCTAAATGACGCGGAAGTGGACCGGACCTCTGATAAATCAACGCTCAATCTGTACAGAATGATTGCTTGTATCTGTGGCGGGCCTAGAGAGGTTGACTAGATTAGATAGGCATATGGTACACGCTATCATGCAATATGAATTTAATAAAACAAGTACCGTAAGCACCTGTTTAAGGGTCTGATCTGTCACAAGCACCACTCGGATTAAATTCCCACCAATCCTTGAGGGAAAGGTCCTTGGTTTTATGCGTTTTCACTCTGGTACACAATAAGAATTGGTGATTTCTTTCTGAAACAACATTGCGGAGCATTCTAATTATCCCAGTTCCAAATCCGCAGGGTTAAACACCCAAGTGTTCCGTTTCAAACAACTCATTTGACAGACGTGAGTGTGTTAACAGAAGAAGGTGCTGAGCCACTGATGCGTGCAGGGACAACTTTCAATGTCAGTAGGACAGACGCGCTTATGAATTTGAATGAAAAAGAACTCTGACTCGACAGTAAACCAATGCAACTCCCCCTACTTAATGATTTCTGCTATTCTCGGCTATTTGTTCCATTATTCTCGCTTCTGAGAACATCTGTACTGGAAACAAGGAAACATTTGTCAGCAGCTAGTCCTGCTTTTGCTCCCACGGCAGCATTGTTAAGGTCATCTCCGGAGGCTCATTGTCATCTCTGCTGTAAAATAAGTCTGTGAACTTCCACCATTAAGTAAATTCGAGCCCTTCAGTAGTGATGACACGGTCTCATTATTGAGGCTTCAGTGTGTAGCGCCAGATGCACTGACCCTTGGGGGTGTTCGGTGACAAGGTTGCGGAGATGATGTATATCTCACTGTGTGATCTGCTCTCATTTTCCCACTTCATTATTACAGGCTAGAGTTGTTCAACTTTGCAAAGAATTTCTTGTTAAAAGGAGGATTGTGAACACTATAACCAAACCGTTCTCAGGGGAATATATTATTTTCTTATGAATCCTCTATGTTTACTGACCCTTTCATTTGTTCTCACCTGCCTGTAACACGTACTGTTGAGTTTGTTCACTGTTTATGTATAACGCCATCATTATTTACAGCCTGGTCACATCAGACACAAGTAAAATGCTAGAAAGTGTTAAAATGTTATTTAACCAAGACTACTCTCACCAAGTTCAATGTCACATATTTGTCATGCTTGGAACGTTGGTAAGTTGTGACACACACACACACTGGATACCATGTTTCATGGGGACATTCCAAAGACGAAATGGTTGTTATACCGTACAAACTATATTTTATATCCCCTTACCCCAACCTTACCCTTAAACCGACCCCTCACACAAAATGTTCGGCATTTTTAGATTTTCAAAAAGCGTTGTTCCGTATGATTTATAAGCTGTTTTCCTCATGAGAACAAAAAAAATGTCCCCACAAGGAGAAGGATATTGCTACTTTGCAGGGGCATTTTGTCTCCATAACGTAGGGTATGGGAGACTGGGGGTAATTGTAACATGTTTTACGTTTTTTGTTCATAACTCACAGACTACTTGAAATACACTTGTCATCTTTTGATATAAGAAACAAATATAGGTGCACTAATTACTAATACAATTGATATATTTTCACTAATTAGGACAAGACTATAATATTAAATTAAATGCAAAAAGTCAGAGTGTTACAATTGTCCCCGGTCACCCATACACCTGAACCATACACAATTTTGTATGATTTTGAGCCCCAACAACTTTAAGAAAAGTAATTTAGTCCGACCACTTGTGTTGTAAGGGGGAAACACATTGGAAATATTTTTGTTGGAAACATAATTAGATACTTAATTCATTATTGCAAATTTTGGATTTATTAACTTTCAAATTTCCCCCAAAACTGCCTTTTTGTAAGCTCTGTGAATTCCATACACTGTAATCAATGGTTGAGGAGAATGTACTTACACAAACTCCTCGCAAAAAGAAAAGGTGGACAGTTGTGAGCCGTTTTGTTTGACATTTATGGGTATGAACACTAAGAAATACAATGTTACGCCAATGCATTTTATCTGGGCTGTTTTTCAAGCTTGCTGACAGCAATGTGGACATCAAGAGGAATATACACAGTGAAACAGGGAAAATCTGTTTTTCCAGTAATCCTGTACCTTGTTTCAGAGAGCAGGCCTTTCATTTAGCTTTGTTTGAAGGAACACTTTTCCTTTTGTCTTTTCATATGGGGTTATATCTTCCTCCAAGATGTCAATATGTTCGGAAGTTTTTTTGAGCACACTTTGAGCCTTTTGAACTTTGTATCTCTGGGTTGGCATTCCCTACGATGCAATGGATTTTAACTTCAGCGAGCGGCCAATGGTAAAAAATTAAATTAAATAAACAAAATGTCTGGTGGAACTTTAATGGGCTCCGTGTCGATTCATTCAAGACCTCACAAGTGATGTTCACTGAAGTTATACAATTTCTATGGAAAAAGAAAAACTGCAATAGCTCTGAAGTTGTCGAGTGAAAGTAATGAAACAAAACCCCAAATCTTCATCTACACAAGCATGTACATGTACCTTTCACCTGAGCTTTCTGGAAGCGAGAAATCAAAATATGTTTTGATAATACTGAGGTATAGGTGGGCCATTTCAGGAATGCATGGCTGAAATCCAGCTTACCTCACAGGTGATTTCAGGTTAAGCCCTGCTGAGCCCACCACAGCAATCTTCATGAAATAACTATAAACCGCCTACTGCTTGATAAGAAGCCCTGTAACACGAATGAGTCCCAAAGCTTTCTTGCTTATTCCAGTCGTGCTAATCTAAAAATCCAAAAAACATGGAATTATTCATTCTCCCAGATTTTAATCTGCCCAATGAGGTGCAATTAGTCAAGAAACAGGTTTGCGGTTGTACAATTTCCAGCATCTCTTTGAATGTTTTCGCAAGATTATTAGACACTAATATGTCCACAATGATCTAGATATATTTAAAAAGGGCATTTTGTTTTTGAAATATCCTCTATGCTCACTAAAATCTTTAAGCGTTTTCCAAAAGTTTTCCCGTCCACACCTCTGGAAATGCTTAAAGCTGCACATGCGTAAAAGATCATAAACGCTCAGTAGCTATATTTCCATCTGTGTATATTTATGCAAATTTTGGGATATTGCATTATATAAAAAAATCTGAATGGAAATACCAAGATGTGCATAAGATCTTATGCGCATAAAAAACTCAATTGTATGGAGCCACGTACAAGACAGGCAGAAAAAAAGGAAATTGTGTGAACAATTTCCTAATTTATTCTCTATAACCTCCCAGTCTCATATGATTGCATTCCCAAACATCATCTGCCTCCGAGCGGTTTAACATGACAGCGTTCGTTATTGTGTTTTGTAATTATTGTGTTTTGTAATTTATTATGTAGGAAAAAACTGTCAGGTTTTCCCAGGTTGCAGCAACTTTCATTTTTATTGTTAATACTTTGTGCCAGTTTCCCAGGAAGTGACCATTTTGTTCTCTTGAACAGATGGGATAGTAACGCAAATATTCGAACAATTGGTGTAATGACACTAATTCAAGTTTTCTGCACAATCTTTTAGTATAGAAGAGTATCCGGTAATTTGCTGGTACGTCCAGGTCACACTCAAAATTGCCATGACATGTATAGTCTAAAACGCAAATATTATAATCTTTTGCCGCTAGACAGCAATTGCGAGTCAATTTTCTGCCACCTTTGCAGGAAATGCAGGTAGGTACAATGAGCTGTACAAAGTAACCTATCTTTAGAACATATTAGTGAATATATCGAGGGACCCAACCAGATGACAGTACAATCGGACACTGTAAACAATGGCCGTGATGTTAGGTAAAAGACATGTAAAAATGCTACACAGTAAAACAACCATTAATTGGGTTTTACGGTAAGTTCCTACTAATACAGTGAATAACTGTACTTGAACAGTTTTGATTTTTGTAAAAAAAAAAAAAAGGTTGTGAATTTACGGAGGTCGTATATCATTTTTGGAAGGGAAAAAGACCATGTAATTTACAGTGAATAACCGTAAAATTGACATTCCCAGAATTCCCTGCATGATTTTGATTCACACGGGCTTTTTCGTTGAAATAACTATGGTTCTGAGTTTTTTTTCTTATCGGGCTATACATTAGGGTTATAGGGTACCTAAAGTTGTAAGTTAAATTTGTATGTATTATTTCAGTTTTCATGTGTGTTACCAGGTGTGTTAGTGGTTTGGGTGAATGACACTGTGCACGGACATGTGTCATGTAGTTCTATGTATAACAGTAAGGATATTCTAACGATGTATTTAAACATAGCTGCTTGTGATGGGCTGTGGATCTCATGTTGACTTTCTTATCACCCCTGCTTTTGGTTGGTTTCACAGTGTTACAAGTATCAAAAGAGATTTCAGTTACTCCATAGGGTTGGTATATAACATTATACCCAGTAAAAATACAGTATTTAAATGTAAATTAAGTTAAATCTGTAAAAACCTAAATGTTAAACCATATTTACAGTAAAAATTCGGGGAAATCACAGTGCCAATATAGATATATATATATATATATTATATATAATATATATTATATATATATATTATATATATATGGTACATATACGTCACCATGATAATACGCATCATTGCTTTTGAAAATGGCCGTTTTCAAATAGAAGGATAAAATTCCACTCAGTGGGCACAAAGGCCAAAAAGAGAAAAAGACACGGGGAAAAAAGATGCGCGCCTTCAATTACAGATGTATCGTGGACCGATTACGACTGTGAGGTGCACCAATTGATGGGTTGCGACTGAGAATGGTACGCAGATCTGTTGTGATTGGGTAATGGAGAACATGAATAAAAAGCAATGATAAAAGATAATAATAAAGCAAAACTTGCCGAGAACCACTGATCTTGGATGCAGGTCAGTTCATGGCAGTCCAGTCAAGGACTATTCTCATTGTAAACAATATATATTAACCAATCAAATGTTGCAAGCACTGCAACAGTATCTCATTTTGCTGAATTGTAAGCCTTCTTTGCAATAATACATTGGTTTCCTTGTTAGCAAACATTAAATCGCCTTTGCTGTTGCAATTCAGCAATCACAAAAATGAAATCACAGTAATTTTTTAACTATATGGAGCTATAAGTGTCTTTTGGATTCAGATGTCATTCTTAAAATGTGCAACTTTAACATTTTTCCTTAGGATAAGCTCAACCGAGCCTTGGCCTGGAGCGCATGCTGTTAGCTTAGCCATGTGTTACTGTAGCTCCACTCCCCTCTAACAAGGTCTATTTATATTCCTCACACAAACACTAACAGTTTTATCCTTAGTTAGTGCTCCTGTCAACTGAAGCTATCTGTACTATGC
Source organism: Sinocyclocheilus anophthalmus (assembly GCA_018155175.1). Taxonomy (NCBI): domain Eukaryota; kingdom Metazoa; phylum Chordata; class Actinopteri; order Cypriniformes; family Cyprinidae; genus Sinocyclocheilus; species Sinocyclocheilus anophthalmus. Next base: position 228,013 of record JADLZN010012049.1, read on the forward strand.
CTCACAAAAGACAAATTTAGAGGGAGAAAACAGGTCTCTGTGCGGCCGAAAATACATCATCACATGCAAATTACAGCTGATAACGTGAAACATGGGAGTCCAAAGGGGAAAGATTATCAAGTATTTAGGCGCCGGGGCTCAAGATGCAAAGAGCCAATTGCGTAGTGTTAATACTGCTAACCAATGATATCGCCCTGAGACTCCCACGACTCCACGCTATCAGGACGACTACATTCGGGGCAATTATCAGCAGCACGGAATGATAAGAAATAAATAAAGTAAGAGGAGCAAATTTTCCTCTGCTTCAATTTACCTGACAAATATTAATCAATTTACTTTCAGGTTCAGAAGTATAGACTTTAGCATACTAATCATATTACAGATATGACTAGAGACAAAAAAAATAAACATATCGCAGACAGAATATAAGACTGCATTATGTGTGAACGGCCACTAAATGTATCTTGTGTAGATTGACGAACTAGATGGTTGTTCAATAACATGGAAATAAAATGTAATGTCTAAAACAAATGTCTTTGAGATATTTTCATCTGGGGGCTCTCTCAGCAAATACTAATGTGATTAATTATTATAAACTTAAATAATTGGCATACCATGTGTGTGTGTGTGTCGGGTGTGTTTGTGTGTATATAGATAATAATAATATTATTAGATATATATATATATATTATTATATATCTTATTAAATGAATAATATGTTCATAAGTTTTTAATAATGAATTTAATTTTATTATTAATTTATGTTTTTTAAAGAAGTCTCTTTCTGTTCACTAAGGTTGCATTTATTTGATCAAATATACAGTAAAAGCAGTAATATTATGAAATATTATTAAAATTTTAAACAAATGTTTTCAGACATTATCGGATTTCAAAATGTAATTTATTTCTGTGATGCAAAGCTGAATTTTCTAGCATTCATGCACTTCAGTTTTCAAGTGTCAACGATAGGTGACAAAGAAGAACTCATTCATATTCTTATTACGGCTCAAAAATTTTGATTATATCATGTTGATGAAAAATAGTTGTGCTGTCTCTATTTTTTTGGAGCTGGATGCTTTTTCAGGAAACTTCAATGAAAGAAAATTAGGAAAGATAGGCATTTATTAAAATATAAATCATTTTAAGATTCTTTACTGTTCACGGTCACATTAGTTCAATTTAAGCAAAAACTGACTGAAATAAATAAATAATATAAAATCCGGATAGTTACAGTGGCGTCATACGTTCACATACAACTGGAAAAAAGGTACAATTGTCTAATAATTTGAACAAGTAAAAAGATAGTTGAAAAAAAAAAAAAAAAAAAAATCTATTAAATATATATATAATCTATCTATATATATTTTATATGTTTTTATTTTAAAATAGGCTCTAATTAGGTTAAATTAGTTTTAATTGCGTTTTTAAGACTTTACCTAATTTGTAGCTTTTTATCAACTCACGAAACCTCTGCAGTTCTTCCATGAACCCCAGCTTGAGAAACCCTGGATTAATGTAACAAACGTTTAATACACTTAACGATGTTGATAAATGAATGCGATACATTTTAGAGTTAAGTCAAAAGTAATCTAAAAGTACAATTTTCATCATGTAATCAATAACAGACTACAAAAACCTACCCTATCTATACATACAGTATGATGCAACATGTAATAGAACAGTGCTAATCAATGTTTCATCTGTTAGACATAAAAAAGCTCAATCTGCAACCCCAGATCCTGCCAAGACTGAAACTCCTCGATGCATAGTCTTGTCTTTCTTCAGGCACAGCTGGAGCCTGCTGTGTTTGCTTTGACTCGAGCCCAGAGTCTCTACCTGTAGGAAGGTCATTGGGAGGGAAGGGAGGGAACGAGTGCATACGACCTGAGAGAGCAAGATAAACAAAGGTAGCTTCGCTCCACTTAACCGAGCAAATAGTCAGGATATTACAGCAAAGGGGAGAACTGTCACCCGTGGCTCACTAACCAGCTGTTTGGAATTAGGCGCAAATAAAGGGACTAATTGATTTCCATTTTCACACTGAACCTTTCGCAACAAGCTAATTGGTGTAGGATCAACCAGATTGTGATGAATTGTTGCGGCTTAGATGGTCTAGTGAGAAACAAAGGGAAACAAAGAACTTTAAATGAGTGAATTTTACATGTTTCAAGATGAATGGCTTGTTGTCAGGCTTTCGTAATTTGAAATGCAATCGTCACATGCTAAAGTGGCACGTACTTCCCTATCTCACTCACGCTTACACACAAACACATCCCTCTTTTGTCTACAGCTGAAGCCTGACCTTGGAGTTCCTCAAACTTCATTGTCAGTGTGGCATTCAGAGACGGACTCAGCTTACCAGCTGCTGCGCGCTCTGAATTGTGTACGCTGTTGAAGGTGAAGTGTGTCATTTCTAAGCCAATGCCATCATAAAAATTGTTTCCACTGGAAGGACAAATAGATAGTCCTGCCTCCAAATTTTAAGGAATAAAAAGTAACAAAATTGACCTTACGACAGTGGTTACTTAATCACAACCTTCAACCTGTCCATCAAACGAAATGCCAATGCAAGTCGGCTCGCTCTGTGCTGTACCCTGATGATTTTGGATGAAAAACAAAGTATAACAGAAGAAAAGGAGAAAACTCAAGTGTCAAGAAATCAGACAGTCGAGATGTCATATGCATTGCCATTAACACACAGGAAAATTGTATAATGGATACTTTGCAGATGCAAACAAGGGCCTTTTTACTTAAAATAAAGGCTGCATGCAAAATTATTTATTACACACTTCATTATTACATGCTTTATTTGTACAGTCTTTTTTATTTAATGGATAAATCACCATAGAGTCATGGAAGTGTAAAATTAACAGCATTTTTCTGATCTGATTTTGGGAACAGAACGAACAAAACTTCATGAAATACTTGAATGTGCCATTTCAAAAAACAAAAAAACAACTATTATTATTTTTTTTTTTATGTCTCAGACAGTTCAGTAAAGCCTGATGGACTTGATGGAAAAAATGTCGGATGGCTAAAGGCTTCTCAGCGCAGCGTTCTGATTGGCTATATCTGTCGTAAGGTTAAGACAAAACGTTCTTAGAGTAATGTTTGTGGGGCATTCTTATAACCTTTTTAATATTTAATATACCTTGTCAGAAAACGTTCTAAGAACAACATTCTCAAAACGTACTTATGTTATTTGTACTGGATGGACGCTGTTAGAAACGTTCTGCTTTTTGTAACCTTTAAATATCATTATAATCACAACAATAAAACTGGACATTTCAACAGTTTAGAAACATTTCAAAACGGTGTTCCCACAATGTTTTTAGAACCTAAATTTGTTACCTGGGAATTGACCTTGAACAACACCCTAATGCTAATTATTAAACGCTATTAAAAGTAAGTACCACTACAAGTATCAGTATGTCATATCACATACTGTAGGTTTTTGCGGAAGAGTGTGCATTTGCTTTTCAAAAGCAATTAGACGTGCAATACAATAAAATACCCTAACCTAACAAGCCTCGGCGTGACAAAATGACAAGTGATAAAAGCCCCCTCACGCTTGCTAATCTGAATTTTTTTCCTAACTAGAAGTGACAGCAGCAATCGACACTGTAGATGTGTTCAAACGCAGCTGGATTTAGCGTCCAGATATTAAAATCGAGGCATGAAGTCAGACACTTTCTGTTTGTGCGGTCTTTGTGTACTTTATCACAGATGAAGTGACTTAGCTGCAATATTTGTTGAATACACAGACATTTCAGACATTTTCATGTGGTAACAGTAACATTTCTCATTCAGTGCTTTATGTACTGCTTTATACAGTGCCTGTATGCACACAAATAAAGTTCAACATAAGCCTATACAATTGAAACACCAATAACAGGGTCTATATTTTTCATCAGCTTTGATTTGATAAACGTGACAATATAACATTAAGATTACATGAAAATAGTATTTACTGCTAAAAACACAGATTTGTGAACATTAGCAGAACTGAAGGTGTCAGAATAAACAAAATAAGTAATTGTCATCGATGAATCCAGCCAATCGTGAAACAGCTGTCTCTTTGTTGTGCAAAATAGCCCTGCCCACCCAAAAACCTTATTGGACCAAAATCAAAGACTAATGGTGTGTTCACACCAAACGCGTATTTAATTATTCGCGCAAATATATTACATACAAAGTCAATGCCAGTCAATGCACATACAAAGTCAGTGAACAGATGCGAATTGGGTGACGCGATTGCAGAAAAAGCGCATGATAATACTGTACACCTCAATCGTGTCTTCCTTACAAGTTGAACAATTTCAACTCGAGCGGACAATCCGCATGACGGGTTGTCGCACAAGCCAATCAGCTAAGTGCTTATTGACATATCCGGTTGTAACAGAAAATGTAGAAGAGCATTACAACAATGATTTTATTTGTGCAAGTGACATGAAAAACATCCTGTGAATAATCTAGAGAGAATATTCGCTTCGTTTTTGGTGTGCAGATAAGCAAAGATGGTGCACTCATTTTACTTATTAAAGGGTTAGTTCACCCAAAAATGAAAATTAGGCTGTGTTTTACCCCCGAGGCATCCTGGGTGTATATGAATTTCTTCTTTCAGACGAATCCAGTTGGAGTTATATTAAAAATTCCTTGCTATTCCAAGCTCTATCATTGCAGTCAGCAGGTGTTGCAGTGGCTTCAGCAGTCCAAAGACTGAAATAAAAAAGCGCCCATCCATAAATAAAAGTGTCTCACACGGCTCCGGGGGGGGGGGGGGGGAAGACCAATGCCTCCTGTAGCGAATCGATTTTCATTTTTGGGTGACAACCCTTTAATGGGAGAAAGTGCAGTGTGCAATGTGGCGGAATAGTCCCGCCTTTTAAATAAAAGAGCCAATCGCTAATTGGTAAAGTTGTTGCATCAGTGTTCTGAGACACGTGCTTAGGACAGCATATGTGCTTTAGCTTGTCCAGCTTTAAATCTAAGCTTTTTAATTATTTAAATGTGAGTGTGGCAAGCAGTTTTTGAGATTTCAGGTTTCCCCCATTCAAGTAGATAGGAATTGGTCTTGGTTGCCTGAAATAGCTGCCAGGAGGAGTTGTAAAAAAGAGATTTTGACCAAAATACTGCTTCTCATGTATATTAAACATCAAATATGGACAGAAAGAGACTGCTTTTGGAAGGAAATGCTGGATTCTGATTAAAAAAAAACAAAAAAACAGGAGAACCTTCTAGAAAAATCTGTTGTTTTCTTACAGTTTTACACCCTTCAGGTGCCATGCCTTATGAAAGAGCATACAAACATAGAAAACCCGACCCACACAGTTCTGAGAAAAACTGCTTTCCTAATATCTTGTCATGACTTGTTAGGACTCGCTGTTAGACTTACATTAGAAGGTTCCAAGTCATGTCTAGGGACAAAATAACAGAGATTTCGAGGTAAGAACACTTGGACCAGCATTGAAACTAACTCACAGCACCTTGCAACTGCATTGCAACACCCTGGCAACTATCCACAACACCCTGGCATCATGATTTTCAGTTTTGCATGGCCAACCACTCATGTTTTCTTCAGAAATCTAGTTTGCGTACCACAATTTAACACTCACAAAAGCAACGCAGCACCCAAAGAACTTTTCAAACAAAAAAGATCGGAAAAGAACCTTTGTCCTTTATCTATTGAGTAGGAACAGATTCCCTTTCTTAATTCTCTTATCTACTGCTTCTAGCCGAGGAAAAAAGTAAAAGCAACACTTATTGACATCCTCCAAAAACTATTTTATCTTTCCACTGACAGTCCTTACAGAATCAGTGACTGGCTTCTTGAGTTGGCGATTCAATCATTACAATAAGACAGCCAATGACGTAGCCTTGTCGAGTCAATAGACGATAGTGAGTCATGTCGCGCGCACACATTTCACAAGCGGCACACAGAGAAGCTATTCAGAAACGCCACCGTCCAATATTCTCTACCCCAGTGAACCAAAGATACAGTGACAGCATCAAATGTCACAGAATCTAAGAAGGAAATTAAACAGACTCCGAGGTCTATTTAGGATATTAAACTAAGCCAAGCATGACATCTTCAAGAGAATTTCACTAATGATAGGAAGCATTTTTGCGAGTTCTAAAGCGCCTACTTAACAATATTGAGCAGCTTTAGTCTTGGAGACAAATCTGAGTGAAGGCTTTCCGAAAAGAGGAGGACTTAAATATTGTATCAAGTAAGAGATCTCAGAAGTTCTGCTGAGAAATATCCAGAATTATGTGGTAAGCATTCTGACATGATTTGAAAGGAGAAACTGAGGAATTGAAATCCCAGTCGATCAGCTTCTTAAAACGTTATTTGTTTAATGAATGGTTCAAGGAAAAGTCATTTCCACCAACTGAAAATTCGCTCACACGAACTTTGGAAGTGGATTAAAAGCATGTATTGTCAGTACATCAAACACAACTTACAGACAGTTTACAGACAAGCTTTCAGATGAACTGCTGCACCCTCATTTCTGGAGGTAGATGCCAGCCAATCAAATTAGAGCTTGCCATATTAAGAAAGTGCTTGCTAGATCATATTGTCATAGAAAACCCTGCATAACTTTTTGTCACATCGCCTAAACTAGTTCAAAAACATTGGCAAAAACATTGTCTCAAATTCTGCCAAGTCATGATGTACGTAAACTTATGTGTCCTTTAGTTTTTTAAAGGAATAGTTCAACCAAAATGAAAATTCTGCCATCATTTACTCACACTCATGCCATTCCAAACCTGTATAAGTTTTGTTCTTCTTCATTACATCACTTGCTCACCAATGGATGTTCTGCAGTGAATGGGTGCCGTCAGAATGAGAGTACAAACAGCTGATAAAAACATCACAATAATCCACAAGTAATCCACACCACTCCAGTCCATCAGTTAACATACTGTGAAGCTACATGTCTTCATGCATAATATTGTTTTCTCCAGTGAAACATCATCTTGCCTGAATCAGGAGAGAAATATGCACAGATTAAGCACCATTTAAAAAAAATGATTGTTGCAAAAACAATGCAACAGTTCTCGACTAATACATCTGTGGATTTTGATGTTAGACGACAACAATGGACTTTTTCGGTTGTATTTTGGCCAGAAGGGACAGTTTAAAGTTTCTTACAAACATGCAGCTTTTCACTTCACAAACATAACTGAGGTATTGGATTTGTTTGTGAGTTACTTGTGATTATGGATGGTTTTATCATCTGTTGTACTGATCCATTGACGGCACCCATTCACTGCAGAGGAACCATTGGTGAGCAAGTGATGGAATGCTACATTTCTCCAAATCTGATGAAGAAAGAAACTCATCTATATCTTCGATGGCTTGAAGATGAGCAAATAGTGGGATTTGGGGTGGTGCGGCGATTTACCGATATCATTTGAAACCGAATGAAATTCAGTCTTATCAGTCAGACCAATACTGCTTTCTTTGTTGTTTACAAAGTCTAATTTCCATTGCATGCAGACATGAGGGGATGAGGATATTTCCATTTCACCATACTTCCCGTGGCTTGCCTTCCAATAGCTGTTTTCCATACCAAAGTGTGACTTTCCTCTCTGCCAGATATGAAGACCGTATCCAAACACACTGCTCATTATTTATAGCACACAAACTGACCCACATCCATGCATGAGCAATGCATGCCCCAGTCATCACTAATGATCTCTTTCTATCCAAGACAGAAGTGGTTATGATCGCTTGCGGGATGGCGTTTTGGGGCATTAAACTATCCTTTCACTGACCTGACAAAACAGTGCCCGCATGGATGCATTTCAGATGGAAATTCATGGATGAAAGTCCAAAGTGTGGTGGCTAAGAAATGTTATGCTGCATGCATTAAGTCAGATAAGATTCAGATATCTTAACACATCCCAGAGTTCACTAGCTTGCCAGTGTGCCGGTTGAGAGATATATAATTTACGCACCCAAACATGTCATTTCCAATGCACTTAAACTGCTTGAAGGAATGCGGCTGGTGTTTTGAGGAGCCAAAAGTCCTTTTCATTTTCGGGACGATGTCTGTCTTAGTCCTTTTTAATTTCATGCATGCCTGTCGTGTTATACTTCATCATTAAAAGCGTGTTGAGCATACATAATGCGTGGTATGTACACTGATTTCAAAGCTGTTCTCGTCAGAGCGGATGTCAACAGATCGGCAGTTTAAGCACAAAACAGAATGAGGATTAATAGATAAAGCCAAAGCAAAGAAAAGCCGAACCGAGACGAGAATGACAGTGTTCTAGCAGAATATAGTGGATCGAAATAGGGTGAATTACACAATGACCTTCTGGCAGGTTGCTGGGCTTTGCCTGAGGTGGGCCGGGCCAGGACTTCTGCGCAATTCTTGTATACCAGCAGGTCTGATAAACCATCGGTAATCTCTGTTCCTGTCACTCTCACTAGACAAACGCTGTTAGTCATGCAAGCCAAAGTTTTGACTGTTGGCATTACATTCAGTGCATACTGTAGCTTAATGTGGCCAAGAACCCCTCGCTCAGATATGAAGGTACAGTCTGACCGACATGGAAGACTACCAATCACACTTTGCTTAGTTTTACGTGACATTTACGGCGAGCCGACACATTGAGCATCAAAAGGGATTCAATGTCATGAATAGAACAGAGTTCCCTTTCCACATTTTCCTGTTAAACAAAACTATATGTAACCAAACTGTTTCAAATAACAGTTTGTCAAGTTATTTATATTATAGGTAGTATGTATAGGGGTTACTACAATTTTTTAAAAGTTTTTGAAAGAAGTCTTTTATGCTCATCAAGGCTGCATTTATTTAATCAAGGATACAGTAAAAACAATACGATTGTAAACTATTATTACAACTGAAAATTAATGTTTTCTATTTGAATATGTTTTAAAATGTAATTTATTTTTGTGATACAAAGCTGAACTTTCAGCAGCATTATTCCAGTCTTCAGTGTCACAAGATCCTTCAGAAATCATTCTAATATGCTGATATGCTGCTCAAAAAAAATATTTCTGATTATTGTCAATGTTGAAAACAGTTGTGCTGGTTGATATCTTTGTAGAAACTTTGTAGTTTTGTTTTCAGGATTCTTTAATAAATAAAAAGCTCAAAAGAGTAGCATTTATTTGAAATAGAAATCTTTTGTAAAATTATAAATGTCTTTACTGTCACTTTTGATCGTTTTCTTAATAAAAACTTAATATATCTATATATCTATTATCTATCTATCTTATTTTTTAAATTATAATTCTATAGACTACATACACACACACACAGGGACACACCAAACATATCTGATGTATTTACTTAGTGCTGTCAAACGATTAATCGCATCCAAAATACAAGTTTTTGTTTACATAATATGTGTGTGTGTTGTGTATATTTATTATGTATATATACATACACACACATGCATGTATATATAAGAAAAATATGTTATGTTTATATACTAAATATATTTATATATAATATAAATGATATGAATATAAATATATACATGTAAATATTTTAAATATATATACTGTATGTGTGTGTCTTTATCTATGCATAATAAATATACACAGTACACAAACACATATTATTTAGACAAAAACTCTTATTTTGGATTCCGAGTAGTCGCGAATTAATATTTGACAGCACTATACGATATATATATATATTAATAGATATATATATATCTATTACTGCTGTAGCCATTGCCTCATAGTATTTTATACAGATAATTGAAGTCAATGGCTACCGTCAACTGTGTGGTTACCAACATCTTTCAAAATACTTTTTTGGCGTTCAACAGAAGAAGAACTCATAAAGGTTTGTGAAACTTCAGGGTAAGTTAATTATGCAGAATTGGAAAATTCTATCATTTTGATATTAATAATATTCTTCTTAATTATTAATGATCTCAATTAGGGGGCTAAACTTTAACTGGGGGCCCCCAAACCCCCTGAATTAAAGAAGAAAACAAAACAAAGAGTAGCACAGCTTTTGTCTACAACCTGGTAAACGTTCAAGAAAAAAAAGAACAGAGTTTGCTCTGAGGGGAAATTGGAATTATTGTGCTTCTGTAACATGACAGCATGACTCTGTAGAAGGCGAGCGAGGAGTTAGCCGTACGCCTGGAGATTAGGTAGAGTTGGCCACTCACCCAATCGGACAGCAGAGCGGAGAATAAACTGTCTCCGGCTGGCGGAGCGTCTCAGTCCTTGCGTTTATGAGACCATCTCCGCTCCGTCACCGTCAACACCATTATAGCAATTCCAGTGGGTCTTGATCTCAATTTTTTACCACATTCAACATGTTTAAAATCCAATTCTTAAACAAAATTAAATTTTTGAACTGTGACTAATTGTAACTACCAGCCACATTTTACAGAGAGCAATTTCCGCTTTTCCCTACATCCTGCCTCTCTCCTCTATTTTAAGCAGTGAAAGGTTGGCATATACTGTATGTGACTGCTATTTTAATGCTAATGCCGCATGCAAGACTCGTTTGCAAATTTTACCATTTATTAAATTCTTGTGGGTTGGATTTCTTTGGATGGCTGCCACTGCTGCAGAGAAGATAGATCCAGCAAGGGATTTCTGATTGGAAAGATACACTAACAATGCTACAATGCTTAATAGTAGCGTAGCCTAAGGCTAAATCTCAATATTCAGACCCAGGCTATCATCACTGAACAGAAAACAAACTAATTTGGTAACAAAATGCTGACAACTGAGACATAAGGTCGCTGAGAGTGCAACTTGTGAAGGGGAGCAACTGTTATTAATGCTCACAGACTTTTGTTTTGTTCTGGCACTAGTCGCTTTTGCTAAGCTTAAAAGTAGCAGATTGTTTTAAGTAGAATCTTTTACTCACAATCATTTTGAATTTCATTCATTCAGTCATTTTTATGAATATGTTCATAACAAAATCATTTTCACTATTATAACTCATTGTTTTGTTCTAGCACTAGTTATTTTTGTTAAGCTTAAAAGGTGTGGTCGATGCCTTTCATTTAAATGAACAGTTCATCCAAAAAAAATTCCAATCATTTACTGACTTTCTTTCTTATGTGGGACATAAAAGGGGATTTTTTAAGAATTATGTTAACTCATTTTTGTATTATAATTCATTGTTTTTGGCACTAGCTGTTTTTGCTAATCTTAAAAGTAGTTGCCTTTTATTTAAAGGAACCGTTCACCCAAAAAGTTTGAATCTTTTTTCAGTGTTCATCTCTATTATAAAAAATGAATTTTAAGCGATGCATTGACATTTTATACAAAAAGACACTGTTTACATTATATCCCTGTAAACGTATTTCCGATAGCTCTTCTCAGGCAGTTGAAACATCGCACCTCACTATTCGTCTGTTGCTTTGTTTGGATTTGTGCATGTAATCCTCTTTGCGGCTTAAAATGATACGAAGTCAGAGAGCCAAAAACCTCTGTCTCATAGTGCCTGTTAGAAAGAGAGAAAAAGAGAGGAACTAGGAAGAGGAATTCAAAGAAGATGGACATTTTATCAGTATTCAGTTATCAGATGTTGCAGTTTTAACATGAACTAACATCCTAGACTTATTGAACATAATTTGCAAGAAGATTTGGGAAAATATTTTTATCATAATGTAACAACTTTCTTTGCCCCTGAAACAACTTTGCTTTGTGCTGATGTCATCAAACCCTCCTTTTTTAACCCCTCCCTTTCCACCACCTGGGGCCTGTTTCATAAAACAAGTTTACCAAATAAGCCAGGCTTATTTTAATTAGTCTGACTTATTTTAAACCAAATCAACTGACAATAAATCAGACTAACTGAAATAAACCTGGCTTATTTGGGTGGGGTCTCCTAACTTGTTGTATTGCACACAGCCCCTGGTTTAATTCTGGTAGGTAACACTCACTTTTCATTTCTAGTAAATAGATTTTTTTCCATCTCATTGAATATATCTTGTTTGTAAGATTGAGGTTGAAAAATGGTTTTAATTTTGATTCGGAAAAAACTAAGTCCTGTTTTTGAGCCCTACTAGTTCCTTTCAATCTGCTTGCCTCACTGAAAGCGAATTGATTGCTTAGCAACAATAGTGCATACATAAAACCCATGCACCAATGAGATTTCACTGTGGGCGGAGCTACACAGTGCAACACGACAAAAACCGATACGAACAAAATGTATTACGAAGGTTTCGTTCCAAGCGATAAAATAAAATAAAATATTCTATTGCTTGTTATAATACACTTTAAAAAGTAAAAATGAGAACTTTAAGATCTTTTTATACTTGATTTGAGCCTTAATTAGTTGGGTTTTTATTTGTGTAACACAACATAATATTAGCTGAAGGTATTTAAAGGTGTTGAACCGAAATTCTCGTCACTGAAAATCTTATATAATATTTATATATATTATATATATTAGAAGAAGAAAGTGTTTTCATTTTTCTCACATAAAATTTGTATTATATAAATTTTATCCCAAAAAAATTAAAACACTTTTCAGTTTTGAATGGTCCAAGATAATTGACTGAAACAGTTAAATTTAATTAGTGTTTCTCTGATGACGCATTCTGACACATTTTCACCATGACCAAATATGATACTGACGTATCAATATGTAAAATTTGCTTTGCTTTGAAAAGTTTTGTCTTAGAAAAAAAAAATATATATTAATATACAGGTGCGTCTCAATAAATTTGAATGTCGTGGAAAGTTCATTTATTTCAGTAATTCACCTCAAATTGTGAAACTCATGTATTAAATAAATTAAATGGGGCCCCAACCCAAACAAGGGGACTGACGTATTAAGTTCTTTTAATTGTGATGATTTTGGCTCACATTTAACAAAAACCCACCAATTCACTATCTCAACAAATTAAAATATGGTGACATGCCAATCAGCTAATCAACTCAAAACACCTGTAAAGGTTTCCTGAGCCTTTAAAATGGTATCTCAGTTTGGTTCACTATTGCTACACAATCATGGGTAAGACTGCTGATCTTACAGTTGTCCAGAAGAATATCATTGACACCCTTCACAAGGAGGGAAGCCACAAACATTCATTGCCAAAGAAGCTGGCTGTTCACAGAGTGCTGTATCCAAGCCTGTTAACAGAAAGTTGAGTGGAAGGAAAAGTTTGGAAGAAAAATTTGCACAACCAACCGAGAGAACCGCAGCTTTATGGGGATTGTCAAGCAAAATCGATTCAAGAATTTGATTGAACTTCACAAGGAATGGACTGAGGCTGGGTCAAGGCATCAAGAGCCACCACACACAGACGTAGGAATTTGGCTACAGTTGTTGTATTTCTCTTGTTAAGCCACTCCTGGACCACAGACAATGTCAGAGGCGTCTTACCTGGGCTAAGGAGAAAAAGAAATGGACTGTTGCTCAGTGGTCCAAAGTCCTATTTTCAGATGAGACCAAATTTCATTTGGAAACCAAGGTCCTAGAGTCTGGAGGAGGGTGGAGAAGCTCATAGCCCAAGTTCCTTGAAGTCCAGTGTTAAGTTTCAAAAATGCCAGATGAAGCTGAAGGCCACTGTCAAAGAACCTGGGCTTCCATACCACCTCAACAGTGCCACAAACTGATCAACCTCCATGCCACGCCGAATTGAGGCTGTAATTAAAGCAAAAGGAGCACCTACTAAGTATTGAGTACATGTACATTAAATTAATATACTTTCCAGAAGGCCATCAATTCACTAAAAATGTTTTTTTATTAAATGTCTTATGAAGTATTTTTAATTTGTTGAGATAGTGAATTGGTGGTTTTTTGTTAAATGTGAGCCAAAATCATCACAAGTAAAAGAACCAAAGACTTAAACTACTTCAGTCTGTGTGCATTGGATTTATTTAATACACGAGTTTCACAATTTGAGTTGAATTACTGAAATAAATGAACTTTTCCACAACATTCTAATTTATTGAGATGCACCTGGGATTCCCAAAAATATATGGGTAGAAGGGGGGGGGGGGTGTATGGGATTACCATCTTTAAATTACCAACCTTTCCATTCAAATCAAGTTTATTTGTATAGCGCTTTTCACAATGCAAATCATTGCAAAGCAGGTTTACAGAAAATTAAAGTTTTTACATTATATTTAGTAATAGCTTATCAGTGGTGAGCTTATCTCAAGTTGATGTCCATATGGCAGGAATGTATGGTAAAAATCAAGCAGTTAGTTAATCTCATGTAATGCAAAATTTAGTAGTTTTGTATGTTGTCTGAAGGTTGGCATCCTCTGAGGTCCTCTGGGGGGTTGGCATCATCTCTTCTCAGGTGTTCGGTCATCTCAGGTCTTTGTAAGGGTTGGATCCAGACTGAAGCTTGTGTAATTACTAGTTACCTGGGGATGCAAGTCACGCAGAGCTAAACAGTTAGGGCTTAAAATTAGTAGTAGATATTCCTGTAACATGATACGGAATTAATAGGTAGACAGTGCAGAGACTGTTAAATTGGGTTAATATGATCATATTTTCTTGACCTGCTAAAGACTCTAGCTGCTGCATTTTGGACTACCTTTAGCTTGTTTATTGAAGATGCAGGACGACCAGCTAGCAGTGCATTACAGTAGTTCAGTGTAGAGGTCATGAATGCATGAACTATCTTTTCTGCATCAGAAACAGGTTTCATGTTTCGTAACTTGGCAATGTTTTCTAAGATGGAAGAATGCTGTTTTTGTAACATGGGAAATAGGATTTTCAAAAGACAAGTTGCTGTCTAATATAACACCCAGATTTTTGACTGTTGAGGAAGTAACCGTGCATCCGTCTAGCTGCAAATTGTAATCTACGAGATTCTATGTACTGTTTTTTGGTCCAATAAGTAATATCTCGGTCTTATCCGAATTTAATAGGTTAAAATTATTGTCACCCACGTTTTACATTTTTAACACACTCTGTTAGCTTAGATAATTTAGAAGTTTCATCGTCTTGGAAGTTGAACTAATCCTGTATTTTCTGATAATATTACCAAGGGGCATCATGTATATTGAAATTAGCAGAGGACCTAGGACAGATCCTTGGGGCACTCCATACTTTACTGGATTTAACTGAGATGATTCCCCGTTTAAATAGACAAATTGATAGCAATCGGAAAGGTAGGATCTGAACCATCTTAAAGCCTGCCCTTGAATGCCTGTGTAGTTTTGTAATCGATCTATGAGTATGTCATGATCTATAGTGTCGAACGCAGCACTTAGATCAAGTAAAACTAGCAATGAGATTCAGCCTTGGTCTGACGCAAGAAGCAATTTATTTGTAATTTTAACAAGTGCAGTTTTCTGTGCTATGGTGGGGCCTGAAAACTGACTGAAATTCTTCATAGAGATCAAGTTTTTTTTGCAGGAAGTAGCACAATTGAGCAGACACAACTTTTTCTAAATTTTAGACATAAAAGGAATATTTGAAATGGGTCTGTAATTTTCCAGCTCACTAGGATCTAGTTGTGGTTTCTTAATAAGAGGCTTAATAACTGCCAGCTTGAATCGTTTTGGGATGTGACCTAAAGATAACGACGAGTTAATAATATTGAGAAGTGGTTCTTCTGCTACAGGTAACAACTCTTTCGGTAATTTAATGGGTCAGGATCTAATAAACATGTTTTTGGTTTAGATGCAGTGATAAGTTTAGTTAGCTCTTCCTGTCCTATATTTGTAAAACACTTTAGTTTTTCTTTGGGAGTGATGAACAAGCTGAATTACCGACGCTGTCGATTCTCCTTTTGTTATTGGATTTCTGAATGCTATCTATTGTCAGTGACGAAATTCTAGAGTCATCACTACAACTGTGAGAGAATATTATACGGTGCGTCTGTTTATTTTTAATCCTAGCCACTGTTGCTAAATACAACCTTGGATTATTTTGTTATGTTTTTTCTATAGTTTGTGGAATGCTTCGTCCCTGACAGCTTTTTAGAGCCTGTCTATACGGTGCATACTGTTGTTCCATGCAATTCTAAAAACTCAGTTAGTTTTTCTCCATTTGCGGTCAAGATTACGAGTTTCTTTCTTGAGAAAATGGTTTGGTACCATGGCACCGTAACGTTTTTTTCTCTAACCTTTTTTACTTTTAAGGGGGGCAACAGCTTTTAATGCTTAGAGAGACTTATGCCCATATGCTAGTCCCATTTTCCGTCTATATATTGTATTTTAGGTTACAAAGAGAGCAGTTATAGAGTAAATCGACAGTTTTATTTTGTGAATTTTTATCTTGGTTGGTGTATAACACTAGTTTTCTCCTGGATGAATAAGCTGATCCATCTAGGTTAAGATTCGTAAATATGCAGCAATGCAGATACAAGGTATTGGTCCCAGTAAAACCATCGTCACTTATAGTTACTATATACTTATAATCATTAATCAATTAAGATCAATTTCCATAATTCCATATTTACATTAGTGAATATTAAACAATAGTGGAGCTGATTAATTTTGCTTGACTCCATAAGAGTTTATTAGGTCAGTAAACGCATGTCCTAATGCATCATTTGTATTATCAGTGTGAATGTTAAAATCTCCAACAATTAATGCTTTATCAACATTAACCAATAGGTCTGAGAGGAAATCTTCAAATTCTTTTAGGAAATCTGTATATGGCCCTGGCGGTCTATACACAGTAGCCGGAGCAAGAGATAGGAGAGATTTATTTTGCATATCTGACAGTGTAACATTAAGTAGAAGTATTTCGAATGAGTTAAACCTGTATCCTGTCTTCGGAGTAACATTGAGAAAATCACTATATATTGTTGCAACACCGCCACCACGACAAGTCTGACGGGGCTCATGCTTTATGCAGAGAAACACATGGAGTAGAGGTGGTGAGAGTGTTAGCAGCATGCTGTATACTTGCCCCGGACTTGTGAGCGTCAGCTCAGGATGTTTCCAGTGTGGCTCTCCACACGGGCTAACGGGCTATAAGCTAGTAGCGTACTCGGCAAATCAAAATAAAATCACAAAAAAATCACTTTGATAACAAGGTGCTCCAATTGTTTTTGTTGTAGAATACAATGGGGGATATATTCACACGTTATAGAAACAAAAATGGAGTATACAATTGATTTAAAGATTGAAAAACAGACGATACATAATTAACTTGACAGAGCTTCAACTCAAAACACGTGACAGCCTGCCCCAACACTTCATTTCCAAATTTGTTTTTTGGCTAAATGAAAAAAAAGAATAAATAAATAAATAAAAACATTTTGGTGTTTAATTAATTTCAGTGCATCATTATTAACAACATTTTCAATGTTTCTACAAAAAACACATTTTGAAGGTTACCTGAATTTTTCTTTTTTTTTCCGCAGACAATATTTGGTCATTATGTTATAACTGGTATACATTTTGTATTAGCTCAGCTCTGGTGTGCTTACATGTGAATTCATTTTTTTCCACACATACAGCACGATTCCTTGTGGACTGCCATGAAAAACTATTTGCGCAAGTCTCGAAACACAATAAAACACTTGCATAAAACTCCCCAGCTAAGCCGTTAGTGAAGGTTGTTAAACCAAACAGCCGATTTCACAGACAACGGCAAAAACACAACCCACCCCACCATCACGAGCGGAGCGTGAAGAATCCAACGCTTCACACCTCTCCATATGTTCAAGAACTCGGAATGCTAAGTTACTCAAACAGACTTCCAGAAGTCGGGAGGGTCTGACATTCCCACATTCCTGGGCCGACAGACCTGTCGGATAAGAGTCTCTCTCCCCTTCTGATAGACATCAACACTTTTCAGCCGTATCTTACATGCCCTCGTTTCTCATATGTTCATTTTGATTAGTGCAAGACTGGGAGCTAGCGCTAGCCTGAGGAGGGGGGAGGGGGATGGAATGACACAGAAGAAGCAGACAGAAGGGGCTGACTAGCTTCAAGCCGCCACATGCTGTTGGCAAACATGCCTTGAGAATGTAAATCTATGACGCTTCCACCCCCTCCACCCCCCACGGATACATCCCTATCGTTTTAGCCCTCTTTCTCTCTCAATGGACGTTTAGCACTCATGGAAATGGACCCGATGAGCACTTTATAAAGCTGACTATTGACTATGTTAAGCTCAAGAGGGCCGAAATGCATTGGAAAATCACCCCTATTGAAAAACATGACAGTGATGGGAATCTTTGATTATTATACTTTGCATATTTTTAAATGAGCTCTGCATGCTAGCGATTAGCCGCATTTGGAGACTTGCTACCCAAAGATTAAGAAAACAGTGTGCAAATTTCATTTTAACTGAGCTAGTAATGTGGAATGTTAATATATATCATTGTTTAGAGCACATGGGATACTTTACATTTTAAAATTTTGTTGTTAGTTACTCTGGTATTATTGTATTCATATTTTTGTTCTGGAACACAAAAGGACAATAGGCGCGTTTCCATTATCCTTCAAATTGAGCAAATTGAAATTGCTAATTGAAAATACGCCTAATGGAAACGCGTCAATTTCGCAAAAACTCCCATATATCGCAAAAATGTTTTTATGCTCTCATGAGGTGGTTTTTCAGGCAATGCGTAAAAAGGAATAATTCGCAAAACTGCAATGGAAATGGCTTTTTTTGCATTTACAGGTCACATGGCATATGTAAAAAGTCATATGATCATTCTTCAGTGTACTTCAGTGTTTGTCATAAAGTGCCCGTAAGGGGCTTTCCCTACCGTTAATGCTTAGACAATTTACACTGCACACTTCTGCGGTGCAGTGTGGCTCTGATACGTCCACTGAAGCTGATTGCGGCCACAATTCTTGTGTTTATTATTTTTTATACAGTACCCCGATGGTTATTCCAGCCGCCCCGCACGTTTCTGAAGGGCTCTCTGTGCTGCTTCTGTAAAGATACACGCTAATGCCTCCTTTGAATAAATATAGCCAAATTCCGTCAAAATCCCACCAAAATCCGTTTCCATGACTTATCGCGAGAGGCAAAAGATTACGTTAAAGTTTCATAACATTGGTTAATGGAAACGCCGCCATTTCGCAATACATTTTTTATCGACATTCAGAAAATATCACCAAAATTTTGAGCAAATCTGTAATTACCACTTTTTACATAAAACATTATTTTTGAGGTGGTGTTAATGATGTCAAACTAAGCTAAATATGTTAGCATGCTAGGTTTTGAATCTGAATTTTTTTTTTATTTTGCTTTACATGGAAGAAAAGTATTTGAAAATATCATTTCATGTTCCATCCCTGCTGAAAAATCAACAGAAATGCTCATAGATTTGTAATGGTTTCAATGGTTATAATGGGAATTGTTTCAGTTTTAATGGAAACTGTAATGGTCCCTGTAGGTCTGGTAATGTGTTGCCTTCATTTGGTGGCATGTTAAAAACACCAAATCCCAATTGAATATGTCCCAGAACACAGAAGAGGTAATGGTTTTACTAGTTAACATTTAACATGTATTTTATTTTGGCCAGAACAAATTGGCCAGAAACTCCCCTCTCCGTCTCGCTCTCTCTGTGATGTGTTGGTGTGTGTGTGTGTGTGGTGGGTTGGTTTGTGCAACGGAATATATATTTCGTATTAACTTCGTATACCAAAAGTATACTTTCAAAATATATTTTAAATGGAAAAAAATCCCACCTCGACAGTTTGCCTATATGTGTGCAACATGAAAAATGGAACTAACCACTAGGATTAAAACTTGGTGATTTTCTGTTTGGGATTGTTTATTTATTTTGTTTTTTTAATTATATATATTATTTTTATTGATTTTATTTATATTTTTTTTATTTGGACCATTGTAAGTGTGACTATGTTGATCTCTTTCCTTGTACTGAAATATCTCTGAAGGCAAAAATATAATTTGAAATGCCCCTTTAAAAAATATTTCCCAAAATATTTTTCCACAAATATATATTAATAGCAAAGATTTCATTTAGTTTCATTATTTGTTTGTTTTTGAAACTTTTTTTTGTTGTATGGTTGTTTTGAATCTGACACAGAGAATGCAATTGAAAGGTATTACATTTTTGGGGTTCTTTTTATTATTTTATTATTAGTCGTATAGTAGAGTAGTAAATAGTAGTTTTATAATACCCTCGTCTTTTATATTTTGAACAGTGTCTTTAAACAAAATCAGAATTTTTTTGTGTTCCCAGGGAAGTATGTATTCATAGGGATTTTGATGAGTTTTTCCTTTTGAACTTAGCTCTGGCTTCTGGCGATGCATTTTCCCATCATTTTTGCCTAATATCCTATGCCTTTCACATGTTTTCTTCTGTACAGTAAACACCATAGAAATTCTTATAATTCAAGAAGTCTGAGTGAGGATTAGAGAATAGGAGAGCACATGTAAACCTCATAATCGTTAACATGTTTTACTTATGTTATGCATGATTCATTGTCATTCCAGCAACGTAACACTCTCAAAGGTCCTCCCATAGGATTCCTGATATTTAGTTTGAAACCCAAGCATGGCGATTAACCTTCACTCAGTCCAGTCCATCAACCTCACGCTTTTTCCTGCCGCGGAAATCCTAGCTGTCACTGTCCCATTTCTTAACCCTTTAGTTTTAACGTTTTCTTCCTCCTTTTCTTCTTTCTCCTCCGCACAAGTAGTCACTGGCTAACATTGTTTTTTCCCTAGAGAGCGCTCAGATCACTTGGGGCCAATATGCCATAAGGACTGATTGTAGAGTTTTAAAAGAAGGAGAACAGTTCTTTTGAACAGCCTCTGGTGGACCTTCCCACTGTCCTTTAGGGCTTTTTACACCCCCGTTAGATTGCCTGTCCTTTCACATCTCCCCCACACCCGCTAACCAGCAGCTGGGGTCCCTTGGCTGGTAGTTCCGAGTCCCAAAGAGCTTCTAGCAAGTAGACAAGGGTTTTCTTAACTCATATATCCCACTTTGTATAGAAGTCATCAGTTTTCCAACGTAAGGTTTTCCCCCGTTACGCCAATTTTGCATATGTGTTTGCAATTGTTTGTGTTGATGAACAGATCATACTATTTACCCCTTATGCTAATGCTGTCCACAAACGAGTGTGTAAATAATTTTTACGCTGTCAGTGGAGTTTACAAATTGTTAAACTGTGATAATTTTCCATGTGTTTAATCGCAATAAAAACATTTAAATATGCAATTTTTTAATAATTCTTTGTGATAAAATACTAACTTTAATAATTTTTATTTCAAGTAAATTACTTATTAAATACATAGATTTTACATATTTATTTAATAATCTTACAGTTATTAACTGTAAATTGCGAAATAAATGCTAAGTACTTTAACAGTTTAAAAATAATAGTTTATTGTTTTTCATACATTTGCGTTGTTTGTTATATTAACGATTTGTCAATATTATATTGTAGGTCATTGTTACAATATACTCAAAGAACATACAATTAAATGTAATAATTTAATGTAATTAATTATTGAATTTTTTAATTATTATTAAAAAATCCCGAATCATTTCAACAATAACTAACATTTAAAATTAATACCATATACTGTTAATTGGTGTCAATACATTTTTTTTTAATGTATAGTGTACTTAAAAGTGTGTGGTTGTGTGTGTGTGTGTACTGATATATATGGTTTATGAGGACACAATTGTGTATAATGACATGGGTACTACAATGTATACATAGTTTATGAGGACATTTCCTGTGTCCTCGTAAAACAAAAGGCTTAAAAAACATTCAAAACGGTGTTTTATGAAATTAAAAAATGGCCAGTAGTTTTCTCTAAGGGGAAGGTTTAGGGGTAGGGTTGGTGTAGGGGATAGAAAATACCGTTTGTACAGTATAAAAAACCATTACGCCTATGCAGAGTCCCCCCCGTAAATCACAAATGCAAGTATTGTGTTTGTGTGTGTATAGTGCTGGTCAAATAGTATTGAACGTCGTCACCATTTTTCTCATAAATATATTTTCTAAGGTGTTTGTTGACAATGACATTTCCACCAGATGTCCCGATACACCCCCCATTAATTCCATCCATACAAATAAAACAAAACAACTAATTCAGAAAATAAGTATTGTAATAAAAATGGAATTACACAAATTGAAAGTAATTGTTTTATAACATAATAAAACAATTTATTCAGTGACAATAGCGCGTTTCCACCGAATTTACCTGAACATTTGTTCCCCTGAACTTTTTTAACGCCCAGCCCTGGTGCTGTCTGCGTTGTTCATCCGCGGTCCTAAAAGTACAAAACATCTGCGTGTTTTTCAATAACCAAGGACGCCAATTTTCTTGACTTTGTGGCCCTCGGTAGTTTGACTTCGCAGTAAACCGACTTTGGGCGTGTAAAACTCCGCGGGAACCGGCACGACCACAAGGTCCGGTAAATTCCTGCCACAGCAAGCGTAGGCCTACTGTTATAAAACACTCTCTGTCTTTGTTAGAACTTTTTCCAGATATGCTCACCCCCTCCTCTCTCTGTTTTCTCTCTCCTCCATTTCTCTCTCTTGTATTAGGTTTTAAATATCTCTTACTCATATGCAAGGTATGCATGCTTAAATGTATACATTAACTTCTCTTGGTTCAAATGTCCCAAATAAGGACATGAATGTTAGGACTACAAGGTAAAGGAGTTCGTGATGAACTATGAAGAGAGTTCAGCATCCTTCGCCAAAGTCTATTCCTAATATGTCCATGTTTTTTCTGTACATGTGGCCATTTTATAAAAACACATGTTCTTGGCCAAAGATCCTAAATGTGTATGTTATTCATATCCTCATTGGTTAAGAGGGTGGGAAACTCCCCTCGACATATGCCTATATAATATCTTTGTTTCTATGAATAAAGTTGAAGTATTGAGAATACAATTTTGTGTGTTTTCTTGCTTCCCGGCCGTATTTACACTTTAAGGAACTGAGAATTCTTCAAGGCGGCAGAGAGATATCGAGGGACCAATTGTTATTTTTATTAACACCTACTTGATAACGTCAGTCAACTGCAGTTTTCCTCACTGTATTTACAATAAGAAGAAATATATCAAACACCACTGCCCCTTATCGTTTTCATTTAAACATATTAATAGCCACAGAAATGTAGTTCAGGGAACGTACATACATTACAATGAAACAAAATATTATATCAAACAGCATTGCCTCTTTTCATTTTCATTTTAACATATTAATAGATTAACAGAATTAAGACCAAAGATTACCTGTTAGATTTACCCAAAATTAATGATATCTTATGTTTAACCACCGCAGAGAAATCAGAGCCAGCGGCAAATGTCAGAAGGACTGGCTGAGTTGAGGCTGCTCTTGTCGAGAAACATGAGCACTGAGCTCCGGGATTCGCGTGAACTTCACTTCTCCCTCCGAAAATCGGCGACAAACACATTTCAAATAGGGCCACTGTGTTTTAATATCCGCAATTTGAGTTTTAAACACTCATTCTCAACCTAAAACTACTTTTAAAACACTTTTCATGACACAATAACAAAATAATTATGCAAATAAATGGTGGTTGAACTACAATGCTGTGTGAACTCAACCAATCAGCATGTTCAGCGCCCAAGTCCCGCCCCCGAAAGTTCCGGACCTTTGAAAAAGTACTACTACCTCGGAGCAGGGACTTTCTGAGGGGCAAATTTTTACCCGGAAATTTATTTAGATCCTGGTTCCTGCGGTGGAAACACACCGAGTTCCGACCCAAAGTCCCTAGTTCCTGGGGAATGTTCCTGTGGTGGAAACGGGGCTAATGTTGCCAGTGCAATTAAAAATAACCAAAAAATTAAAATAATCCTTATTGTTGAGCCCTGGTTATGTCCGATTTCACAATTACTATCCCTAACACTCATGTTCAAAAGTTACTGTCTAAGTTACTAAGTTTGTAGTTTTTTGCTAGAATAAGCTGTGACGTGTACCAGATTTTATACTGACAGAAAGCCAAAAAGTCTCCTGTGAAGTGAACTGAGATCTAAGGAGGATCGAACCATACAGGCGCCACCACCCTAAGAAGAGAATTACACTCAATGACGGCCATGTGGACATATAAATGAAAGAGAAAGACCCGTCACAACACCGCAGGTGAAATATGCAGTCCTAACTAATGTTAAGCGACAACATTTGCCTTTCCTGACCATTCTGACAAGCCAGGATGATGACCCTGTGTTGGGCAAGGGCCTGTACACATCACCGCCAATCTGTCAGAAGTGTAACTAGGCTGTATTCATATTTCATGGCCATCTCTACAACCTGTCCAAGTCCACAGTGATTAATCCAAAAGTCCTTTCATCGAGTTATAAAAAATTTATAGACTCGCTGAACGACTCGGTTCAACTTGTGGGCAAAATGCTGTGAGTTTGTTCTCTTGCAAGCATTTCAGATCCACTCATTGATATTTGTGACCCTGGGCCACAAAACCAGTAATA
This sequence comes from Sinocyclocheilus anophthalmus, assembly GCA_018155175.1. Lineage (NCBI taxonomy): Eukaryota > Metazoa > Chordata > Actinopteri > Cypriniformes > Cyprinidae > Sinocyclocheilus > Sinocyclocheilus anophthalmus. Next base: position 252,358 of record JADLZN010012049.1, read on the forward strand.
AGCGCGGTGGTAGATTGTTACATAAAGGCAAAAAACATTGTATGGGTCCCAAGATTATAGATTGTTTCTTTTAATGGCCAAAATCTGGGCTATTAGTAAATCTGTTCCATGAAGAATTTCTAAATGTCCGCCTTTAAATCTATTAAACTTAATTTTTTATTAGTTCAATATCACTGCGCTAGACTCATTTGGACAACCTTTTAAAAGGCGTTTTTCTCAATAGTTTAATTTTTGTTTCCACCCTCAATCCAGATTTTTCAAATAGTTGTATTTTCGGCAAATATTGTCCCTATCATAACAAACATATATCAAATTTGAAAGCTTATTTATTTCAGCTTTTCAGATGAATGTAGAAATCCCCAATTTTGAAAAATTTACCCTTATGACTGGTTCACATTTATGATATATTTCTTAATAACTGATTGAGTAAACAATCAAATTATCTATATTTCTGTTTCACCAAAATCTGAGGGTCCTTATACACATTCTATGGTGAATCTGATCCAGCTTAAGCTGGGAGCTGGTTTTTGGAACATGGCAGCTGGTGTCATTAACTGGTCCAATCTGGTTATTAGCTAGATCAAGCTGGTAGACCATCTTTGACAAGCAACAAGCCACCTACCAGCTGATCATATCAGAGTTTGTGGAACATCAACTAGCTAATGATCAGATTGGAACAAGTCTCATGGCAATTGCATTTAGTCATTTTGCAGACGCTTTTAACCAAAGCGACTTACAATTGGGGAATCATAAACGATTATTCTTAAAGATTCCAAACTGACACAGAATTCCTCGTAATACCACGTGTATCCAGGCAGTTGTTCAAAATAAGTACAACTAGAAAAAGGTAAGGCATAAATAAGGAAAACAACAGTGTTTTTTTTGTTTTTTTTTTTTTTTTTTTAATTTTGCCAATTTTGTTAGCTTTTTCTGCTTTGAACGTAGTAAGTTGTTTGTTATCCCTCCATTGAACGTTTTTTCTTGCAAACCAGCTTCCCCCATTGACGGTTTATTTTTATAGTTTTAGAACCTTCATAACTTACATTTTCTTCTAAAAATTGTACAATTCTCTGTATGAATTACACTGGTACAAAATTCATACGAAAATGCCCACTCTGTAATAATAGTCACATTTTTTCCTCATGAAATCGGGTTTTGGCTATACACTACCATAAATGACTTGACCTTTAAATGAGAATCAGTATTTTGAAACTGAATTGTTACGTTGTGTTTGTATTGCACAGAATTAAACGCGAATTTGTGGCTAATTTGTATTCATGTTTTTTTTGTTGTTTTTTTCTTCTAAAAATCATACATTTCCATATTATGAATTCATACGAAATTGTAAAATAGTTGTGTTTTCTCATGAAATTGGGTTGAACAGAAACTATGCTAACATGAATAAAGTGACCTTTAAATGAGAATCAGTATTTTGAAACTGAATTATTACGTTGTATCTTTGTTGCACAGAATGAAACTTTTTGGATAATTTGTGGCTAATTTGTATATTTTCGTAAGATTTTCTTATGCCCCACTGATCTTCATGTTTTGTTTTTTTTCTAAAAACTAACATTTCCATATGAATCACATATTATGATCTCATACGACATCGTTGGCTAGAAACCATGCTACTATGAATGAAGTGATCTTTAAATAAGAATCAGTACTGGACTGGATTGTTACGTTGTATTTGCGTGGCACAGATTGAAAAGGTTTGGTAAATTTGTGGCTAATTTGTAAAAATTTGCACAATCTCATTCTTATGTTTTTGTATGATCTGCTTACACCAACTGACAGTTAGATGTAGGGGTGAACGTTTATTCTTATGATTCTTCTAAGAATCATACATTTCAAATCACATTTTACAAATCACATTGACAATTCATTAGAAATCGCAGAATTTCATTGTAATTCATACAAATTTGTATGATCCCATTTATATGCTTTCAGATGATCAGTTTGTGCCCCACTGATGGTTAGGTTTAGAGGTGGACCTTAATTCTTATTTTTTCCTAAAAATTGGATATTAACATACAGATCACATTGCACAGATTCATCCGAAAATGCCACCTCGTAAAATAGTCATATTTACAGTTTATAGATTCTAGATTGCTTGGCTAGAACCCACGCTGTCATGAATGAAATGGCCTTTAAACAATACATAGCATTCAGAGACTAAGATGTTATACTGTGTTTGCTCATTTGTATGTTTTCTTTTGATCTGCATGTGCCCCAGTGACCGTTTAGGTTTATGTGTGGACCTTCATGCTTCCTTCAATGCTTGATTTCAAACAAAATCGCCACCTTGGTGAATATAAAATATTCACGTTTTCTCTCGAGATCGGGTTGGCTAGAAAACATGCTATCATGTTCCAAAACACAGCTCCCAGCTTAACTCTGACTTCCCAGCAACATCAGACTAAAAACAATGTTTGAATGAAGTGACCTTTAAATGAGAAATAGTATTCACAGACTGAGGCGCTGCATTGTATTTGCGTTGCATAGAATGAAACCCCACGCAACTCCTGGGAAAAATGTCAGTGCCTTTGGATTAAATAAATAGTGCAGGTTTCAGGCCCCTTCTATTTTGAGCCTTTCAATATAAGAGGAGTTTTCCGACAGTGAATCCAAGTTCCTAACAAACCAGCATGCCATGAGTCCCGATGGAAATGAAGGATATCTTTGGTTGAGAGCCTGCCTAAGCTGCTAGTGTCTGGAGTGCTTTCCTCTCAAAAAATTTGCTTCAGAGCAATGAAATAGACGAAATGGATTTATCATTGGGGAATATAAGTGCTGGAACTTCTTCTACTAAACAATGAACGTAGTTCTTTCCGTCTCTTGTGCACGCTAAGATTTGGAAGGGTAAAGCTGTTATCCTGCAGCTGTGGCATCCTTCAAAGAACTGAAACAAATCCCAAGAAATAACCGTGGATTCCCGCTTACTTCGATTCAATTGGACTAAGCGCCTGTTGGCACTTTCTCCTACTCTTTATCTCAATGTAGTCCCATTTGGATCATGTCTAACCAACAGCACTGAAGTGATAAACATTGGATGAAACTTAACTGGGCAATCGCGGTTTTCCAAAAGAATAGAATGGTCTTCTTTGGTGAGAACTGACTTGTTAACTTTGCTATTCAAACTATCCAGGCACTCAGAGCATATAATTAACTCTAATTCTCCTCACAGTTGATCCCTTTGGTGCGTTATTTATCCAACCTGAATATTTTAGGATGGTGTGTCATGTCTTAAAGTAAAGTAACATGTTGAGAGAACCTTTTTTGATGCATTAGTCCAGATCCAGCTGTTGTCATCCACAGAAAAAAAGGTTAAATTTAATGACATGACTAAAATGTCATGTGGTGCAACTTATTCACACCTCGAGTGTACATGTCTTAATCATTATTTTCAAAAACATAAAAAAAAAAATTCAAGATAAAAGGTATTTTTACAAATACCATATAAGTTTTTGGGGAGTTGCACCAAATGACATGAACAACCAACAACCTGAACTATCCTTGCCTTATCATACAAATAAAAATGTCAAAATATTTGATATTCTAACAGATTAATGGACCTTGGCAAACATCATGAGGTCGGGGTTCACTCTCCATGTTTCTGCTCTTGGTTTGCACCAACATGACTGTACAATATATCTTAATTATATATATATAACCACTTTTTAAATATAAGGATCATATATTTGTCTTTTTTTTGCTAAAATAATAACAATTAAAGATTATGCTAAATTAAACACACCCACAACCACACATTTCTAATACACATTATATAACTTGCTTACATATTGATGTCCTCCTTGTGCTATTTTGTGTCCCTAACATACGTTTCCCTTTTCTTTGTGTGTGTGGTATATATATATATAATAATACACCACACCCAAGCAAAGGGAAACTTATTTAGGAACACAATATGCACAGAAACCTGCAATATGTAAGCCGCTGTCTGTTTTATACAGAAAATTTATTCAGCTGGACCTAAAATCTACCTGGATTTTGGGATGGCCAAAAGATGAGCCTCATGTAGTCCTAAAACACCTGTCAGCGGTGCACCCCGAGCCATAAGGACTTCAGAGAGACAGACAGAACACCTTTTAATAGCGTACAGGCTGGTTCATATTATTCGGGCTCTGCCCTGCCCCAATGTCCTCATTGCTGGTATGTGTGGTCAGCATTATTTTTTCCAGAATAGAGGCAAATCTCCCACCTAAAGCCTGTTGGTGACTCAGCTAACATATTCTTGTATAAAAGTTTTAACCTCTGACAACCCAGTGGATATCATTCCATTATAAAATGATCAAGAACTCACCAACACATAATGGGTCCCAATAAAAAACCAATTAATTATAGGAGTAATAATATAATATATATATTAATATATAATATATATATATTAATTATCTATAATATATATATAACTTAATACCTTTAACATTTATAGTGAGTGTTACACTGTTTACATTTCTTATTAACAAAATTACAAATACAATTTTACGATACAGTATGATGCTGTCACATAAATTGTTAATATTTTCCTCTGCACTGAATTTTTAGGTATTTTTTGGCTTTTATAATCAAACGTACAGTTTTTCATGCAAACTTCCCTGCTGTCTCCAAATGGTTTATTGCTTTCCAGTCCGCATGTATGCAAAACCCTCATTGTTTTTTCATGCTATTTAAAATTATTTAGTATTCATGCAACAATAACTAGGTTTAATATAGCTAGTGTTCTGTTAGCTTGTAGCTTAGGAAACTCCAGTCAAGTAATTTCCCCTGCACTGCAAAAGCCAAACAAGTAAGAATGAAATGGAGGAAGACACAACATTACCACAGAAAAAAAACATTAGATAAGCAATAAACATTGACCTTATCAGGAGGAATACAGTCCTTAGGCGAGGTTAACAGACGGGAAAAGTATTTAATTCAAATTCCATCTGTTTCAGTGTTTACGACAGTCATCCCTCCTTCACCCCATTCTCTATTCCGCCTCAAATCAGCCATAACATCCCCATTGTGTTTTCATTTCGTTTAAAGCCCTTAACCTGCTTCTTAATGTGTTATAAATAATTGATCTGCCCAAGGGAAACTATGCTAAGTGCACCCATGGGAGTTGGGTCAATAAATCTGGTGGTCGCGTTATTCACGACATGGCGAGTAAAATGTGAAGTGGCGAGTTGCTGACCACATGGTTATGCCACCCAAGGGATTGAGGAATGCTCCCATCTAATGAACCTTCAGGCCTCAAAAAGACAACATTTGCTGTTCATTTTGCCGCCATTTTGAAAGCGCCTCCTGTCCGAATATAGCTTATGCATGTATTTATTCTGTCATCTCTGTGTGTATTACCAACCACGTGAAATATGCAGTGCAAATTTGCATATGCACCCCACGACTGGCCAAAAATAGCCTGTTTGAATTGCATAATGTTGCGGCCAATCATTAAGCTGCCTCTTGGATGTGGAAGCAGGTTGGGATGCTTTAAAAAGCCGCTGGAGAACAATGGAAGGCCGGCGCTTCTCATCAAAAGCCTGAATAGCGAGAGAGGAAAATAATCACTGTTATTAACGGCATGCTTTCATTTCTAGGGAGTCTTTAATGAGGTCACAAAATTTTCATACAACACCTCCTCAGGTTTATTCAGGTAGAACATGTTGCGTTGACGATGCCCAGGTAGTTGTTTTTCTTTGTATTTTGTTTGTTGGCCAACTCCTCTATTCGAGTATGAAAAACATTTTCATAAGTATTTATTGGAGCATGCCGTACATGTTGTCATGGTGCTGGGGGTATTCTTGGTTGTTGCTAGGTTGTTACTGTACAGTTGTATACAATGGGTTGCTATTTATTTTGTAGGGTGTTCTAGGTGGTTGCTAAGCAACATACCAGGTGCTCTGGGTGGTTGCTATGGCATTATTATGCAGTTTTGCTTACCATTTATTGCTATGCAATTGCAGGTGTTCTAGGGCAGAGGTCCCCAACCACCGGGTCGTGACCCAGTACCGGGCCGTGGAAGAGTTGCTACCGGGTTGCAAGAACGTTCTGGGAAAAATGTGTATGACAGTCTGTATTTATTGCGTGTTAATGATTGTTCTTATTATTCAGTATTTACGTTGTATGCGATTGATATGGAGTAGCAATTTGACGATTTCATGTTAAATAAGTAAATGAAAGATTGATCTGATCTGTCACATTAGGGGTTTAAACGGATCGCAGTTATGATCCGTGATACGTACGTACAGACCCTATACTGTTTTTTTTCTGGCACGCACGTGATGTCGCATATTAATTTGCCCAATTTACACGTTCAAGCAATTTTAAACCACAAAAATAAGAAACTAAAGAGAGCTCAATTCGATACTCACGCGCTGTTCTCGCACACAATCAAAGTGCGCACAAGCATAGAGACTTGTTTCAGACAGCGCGGAAATACCGAGTTGCGTATACACACACATAAAATTATGTCAAAAACACTTCACAGCATTGTCATTCTCTGTGCTTTAAATATTTTTTTCTTGCTTATCCGAAAAAAAATAATCCGATCTGTGACTCAAAAAAAACAAAACCCAATATAATGCCCGTTTGAACCACTATAATACTATATATGCCCCCTAATGGATATATCCACCCCATCCAGCCGGTCCTGCTAGAAATTTTCCAAACATAACCTCGTGGTGTAACAGGTTTGGGAACCCCCGTGTTACAGTGTTGCTATGCAGTTGCTAAGGTGTTATAGGTGGTTGTTAAGCAACATACAAGGTGTTCTGGCTGGTTGCTAGGATGTCAATATGCAGTTGCATAAAATGGGTTGCTATGTAGTTGCTAGGGTGTTCTAAGTGGTTGCCAGAACATAAATGTGGTTCTGGGTGGTTTGCTAGGCATTACTATGCAGGTTTCTACAATGGGGTTGCTATGCAGTTGTTGCTAGGGTATTCTAGGTGGTTGCTAAGCAACATACCAGGTGCTCTGGGTGGTTGCTATGGCATTATTATGCAGTTGCTTACAATGGATTGCTATGCAATTGCTAGGGTGTTCTAGGTGTTGATCGGCAGTTTGCCCTAAGGTTTCTAAGGTGGTTGCCTAAGCACATAAAATGTGTTTCTAAGTGATGCCTAGGGGTTACTACTATGCTTGTGCATACAATGCCGCTAGTTATGTTGATTAGGTGTTTCTAGGTTGTTGCTAAATTATCATAGCCATGTTGCTCCTGGTGTTTCTAGGGGTTTACTATGCAGCTGCCTACATCTTGCTATGGCCCATTGGCTATGGTGTTTTCCTAGGTGGTTGCTAAAAAACTACGTTTTTTCTTGAGAGGTTTTTAATCAGTTGCTAATGCAATTGCTAGGGTGTTTTTTTTTTCCCGGTGCCCTTTTTAATGAGTGTTTGCAGTAGAATTAGGTTAAATAGGTTTTGTTTCTTTGGAATGCCTTGTGTTGTTCTTTTGGCCTGCTATCAGTGCTAAAGGTGTTCTAAGTAGTATACTTTGCTATTGACATTTGCTGCTGGGTTGTTCTGGGGTTGCTATGCATGAGGCTAAGGCCATTCCTGATAGTGGGGGATTTTCCCCTATGCAGTTGATAGTGTGTTCTGGGTGGTTGCTAGGGCTTTACTATTCAGTTGCATACAATGGATTTATATGCGATTGCTAGGGTGTTCTGTGTAGTAGAGTTTCTGTTTGGTTACTATGGTGTTGCATAGTAATAGCACAGCAACCACTCAGAACACTTATGCTTGGGTATTCTAACTACTATTGCTGCTATAAGGTTGTTAGCGTGTTCTATATGGTTGCTAGCATGTTGCTATGTGGTTGCTAAGGTAATTTTTAACAAGCTTCTATACATTGCTTAGGTCTTCTGAGTGGTTTACTAGCAGGTTGCTCTTAGTTTGCTTGTGGGTGGTTGCTATGCACTTGTTAAGGTGTTCTGTGTAGCTTTTAACAAGGTGCTAGCAGTAGATACGGTGTGTTCAGTGGTTGCTAAGGCATTCAGAGTCATTTTTAATTAATTGCAATGTGGTGTCTAAGGTGTTTGAAGTAGTTTGCAACAAGTTGGTATACAGTTTCTTGAGTGTTTCGGTGGTTTCTAGTGTATCAATATATGATTGCTAATGTGTGGCTATGTGGTTGCTAAGGTGTTCAGAATTTTTAATGACCTGCCATGCATTTATAATGTGTTTTATGTGTCTTTTAACAAGCTGGCGGGCAGTTGATAAGGTGTTTTTGGGTGGTTGCTAGGGCATTGTTATGCAGTTGCTAGGGTGTGGGTGGCTACTTAGGGGCTGCTTACTGGTCTACAACCAAAAAGGAGGGAAAATCCCATATATATATATATTAATTTTCAGACATTTTATATCGTCAAACAAGCAAAACTTGCAAGTATGATTATTTGGAAAAGAAATAGCAGTCCTCGCCTCAATAAAAAACACATAATTTGTGTTCTAAACACAAACCGCTAACATTAAGTATGAGTAATAGCAATAGCAATAGCAAGGCTTGTCTAGCTGTATTAAAACAAAACGCTCAAATCCTACCAATCTTAATCTCATGAAATCCTGTTTTTATTATTTTTTTAACATTATTTTTAATATAAATGTCCTTGCTGCCTCACACCTTATCTCCTTATTCTGACAGATATTCAGCAAATCACTCAGCAGACAGTATTTTACAACATTATGACAGCCTCAAGACACATTTACATGTCGCAGACTGCACAAATGCAATCATCTCAAACAGCAGTGATGGAATAACTAAATTATCTTGCCTAAAATACTCCAAAACAGGCCACACAAATCCTTCATGCTTCTCTAAATGTTTAATTTAACATTTAAGGCAGTGCTACATATATTACATGCCTGCCCCATGGGTTTACAAGCCATGTTTGCAGTCAGCTGCTTCTGATTTGATAAAACAATCATTAACAGACGAGGAACAGCACTTCCCTTATGTTTAGTTTATGTGCAAAGTATGCCCTTATAGTCATGAAAATATTAATAAAATGAGGTGGATATATGTCACATTTGCGTCTGTGTGTAGCAAGGTTGCAACTCAATGCCTAATAAATGCAGTTTAAATACAGAAACTGGGTTTGGATTGTAAAAGAAAGCCTGGAAACCTCAGGAAATTGTACACTTAGAAAATTTGAAAATCTGTGCTCAGCCCTAAAATATTAAAAAATCCACTAAAAATGTTTAATCATTCTTAAAACAAGAACATTTATGTGATAAATTAAATTTTCATATTTTAAGCATAAACCATACTAAATTTTGTGATATTTGAAATTCAGTGTGAGTCCGGTTTCAAGTTAGTGTGAATCCAAAGAAAGTGAATTGGGTACTTTTTCACTTTTTATTGACTTTCTAGTCAGTACCGGTTCTCCCCATACACAAAGTATGCAAGTTACTGTATGTAGGGTCCCCAATCCACCAGAGTGCCTGCATGATCACAATATAACTGTTTTATTTTTATTTATTTATTTATTTTGCAGCTTTTTGCTCCTTTCCTTTAAATTGGGGCGCTGTCATCCTTTCTATGTAACATCCAAAACAAATCAATACTAAAAAAAGAGTTAAAAGCATATTGAAAAAGAAACACAGACAATTATAGGCTACTTCGGGCTCTGGCCATGCACATACACATATAAATACACACAAAAATATGTCTTGCAAGTTTTCACTTAAACACAGTCAGTTAAGTCTTAAAGTGACAGCAGTCAATAAACAGGACAGCAGTGACCTTACAATGTTAATCAAACAACAAAAGAAAATGAGTGAATCATTCACTGCAATTCGTACATATTTCACGAGGTGGCTAATTCGTACGACCTAACTCGTAAAAAAAAAAAATCATATGTATTTTACAAGGTGGCTAATTCGAATTTTACAAGGTGACTCATTTCGAATTTGTACGACCTCACTAAGGGGTAAGTTTAGAGGCAGCGTCAGGTGTGGTCCTTCTTACGAATTCTTACGAATTTGCCACCTCGTAAAATACGTACGATATTTCACAAATCATACAAATTCATACGAGTGAGGTCATACGAATTAGCCACCTCATAAAATATGTATGAATTGCCCGTGAGATCAGGTTGGTAAATTTGACGTACATCAAGTTGTGGTTTATTTTCCAGCTGTGGTGAACTTTACGGACATTTCCATTAACCCTAAAACACAATGCAATGAAGTACAACATTCAAAATACAGGCAAAACACCTGTAAAAATTGATACGGAAAATTCCCTTATATTATTACTGTACAATGTGCCCTTTTTTTACAGTTGTTTTTACAGTGAAGATTAAAGGGTTGAGGGTCATTTTGGGACAAAATTTTGCTTAGGGCCCCCAGAAGTGTAGTTTCTATTACACTTAATGGTTTCTCTGACAAAGCTAAAACAATGTTCATTAGTCAAGTAAGTTATAATTACAGTCAACTGGTCATTATTGGAAAATAAACTACAACTCGATGCAAAGTGGAGCCTGGGACAACATTAAATTACACAGTTTAGTCGTCATTATACAAAAATAGTGCAATTTTGCATTTTGTTGAATTGGTATCAAATTTGTATGAATTCACACAATTTCATTTGTATTTTTTTGTACGGCCTTCTTATGAATCAAATTCATTCATACAAAATTGCAACTCTTCAATGGTCATATGATGCGATTTCAAGTTTTCCTTTTCTCTTTGGAGTGTTACAAGCTGATTGTGCATTGATAAGATTCCTGAAGTTGCAAAGACTAAATTCTCAAAACCAAAGAGATATTCTTTAACATTTAAGACTCTGCCACGCCCCCCCTAAAATGCTCTTCTAACACGCCCCCACATATCTACCTCACCATGTGGAAACATTTGCATAATGCCGCCCAAATGTCACGCAATGAAAGAAGGCGTGGTTTCAGGAACAGCATTAGTGTTGAAGCAGCCATGTCAGGGAGCCGCTGTGTTTCAGTACGAAAGCAAAAGCACATTATTTGGCCTTCCAGAAGTAGATGCATTTAGAAATCTTTAAGACTACTTACAACAGAACAACAATGCATTTCATGGACGACCGTTTGGTGAACCTAGGAGAAGAGGTAATTCTGACTTTGCTAGACACTCTACGCTTCTGCATCAGCTACTTGTTTTGTTATAATTTTAATGTATGTTGGCTATTTGAACTGTTCACTTCGGAGTTTTGGGCGCATCGTATGTGTGTGTGTTGTTTGTGTGCGAGCGAGCAACGCGAATAGAGAGAGAGCACGATGAGAGGTGAGAGAGAGAGCGGCGCGAGAGGTGCGAGAGAGAGCGCGAGAGGGAGAGGCGCGAGAGAAGAGAGAGAGAGAGTCAGCGAGAGAGAGAGGAGCGAGATAGAGCGGAGAGGGTGTTCCCCATCACAGGGAGCTGTTTTAACCGTGGCTTGTGTACTGCAAACAAACCAGCTTCATCACAGAGTCTGTCACGCGACTCTGTTCCCCTTTCGAGCTCTGTCTTTACATTTTTTTTGAAAGATGACGCTCGCGATTATGGAAAGGGGTGTTACATATCCGACGAGTGCTTGAGGTGTTCGGCCAATCACAACACACTGGATATCTGGCCAATCCAGCAGACTGCGCTTGTCGGAAGGAGGGACTTTGTATAAAACTAAGTGTTTGAGAGAGGCGGGGCATAGATGACCTACAGTAATGTACATTATTTGAAAAATAATGTTTTTTTTTTTTTATTAAAGCATGTCAACATATTCTGTTCCACCAAATACACAAAATAATGATCTTTAAAAAAGCATCATGTGACACCTTTAAAAAAACTTGTGTTTTCTCATGAGTTCCGGTTGAACTAACCAATCAGAATTAAGTATTCCTGGCGAAAGTGTAGTATAGTGTGTTAAAAGTACCATTTAGTCCCATTTAGCAAACATTTACTTAAGCAGGCAGAAAATAACAGCCTCTTTGCTCTCAGCATTCAAACAACCTCTTAAGTCAAACATAAAATTTCATGTCAGTCTGGATTCCAGTGCTATAAATGTGTAAAATAATAACTATTATCCTTCATAAATCTGTAAATTCCTTGTAGCCTGTCATGCAACTTACATAAGCCTTTAATAACCTCTCAAAGGCTTTGTGGTTTAAGCATAATTTTACATCAAGATGGCATATTAGGATTTCTTCTTTAATGCACTAAATGTCAGATCTTTCACTGAAACTGTTATTTGTCTATTATTGGCAATCACTCTCAGGCAATACAAGCTCTCGGTTATGCTTCTACAAAAAGGTAGCAGGATAAGGTCATACTGGAGGTACTGTACACAGCCAGTAGCCGCCTGGTACCACTTTCCTCCCCGAGACCGCAATGTCTCAACAAAGGGATCATGACGAATATCAACACTTAGTGCTGAGTCTACACTGACCTAAAAGCTGCTTTCCTCTGCTGTAGGAGTTTATCTCCTCCGCTGAGGTTAGTGGAGCGTCATGGGCTGCTTCAGACCTTCGGCCCGCTTGATATTTGAGATTGGTTCTATTCCAAGCATAGAGACATCGAGACACTGCACGCAAGATGAGAAGAGGGAGATTTAGACTTAACTGAGAACCAGAAAACCCATGCAAATTTTTCTCTTTTATTGGGTGTTTCTACAGCTATAAAGAGTGGACCTGGTTTTTTTGTAAGAATCTGGGTCAATATTTCAATATTAATGTTGAGTAAAAAATGAGTAAAAAATAAATAAATAAATAAAATACACTTGTCACTCAATCAATCATGCCAATAAACTTTTCATTACTTTAAATAAAAGAACTTCACACCTTATCGTACCCCTAAACAAGACTATAGACTTTTAAAAAAAATGTCAAAAGCACAACAAAATTACTAAAATTTTTAACTAAAATTAAAATGAAAACAGGAAATGTAAAAACATTCAAATTGTTATTAAAAAAAAACCTAAAATAGTATTTCAGTGATACTAAAATAACACTGGTGCCATTTCTAATCAAGCTGTGCTAGTCAAAAGATAAAAAAAAAAATTAAAGTATTAACAATAAAAAAGATCATTATTATGTGCTATTATTATGGTTAACATATTAAACAATCAGTTATGATTCCTGTTCGACTAGTCGACTTCAATGCTCTGCCATTACGCTTTAAGCTTGACGTCGACTAGTCGCTGGTCCTAAAGAGGGCGCAGCAGGATAATAAATCTTTGAAGGACTTCCACATTTACGCTCCGTTTCCAAACAGTTAAAATGACAAATAAATGCATAATCTGAAAGCGATCCACAAGACATCTGTGATTATATTACTGGATGCTCGAAATTGAACCGGAGAATGCACGTTTTAAACCGCTTATTGTACAGGTAGGTAAGTTAATCGCCGTTCTAATCTAATGCGCTGCTGCACTGTAATGCACACACATAGGATACAGACAGTAGCTCATACATCACGTGCACAGAATCATTCAGCGCGGAAATGTATTGTCAACACTGTTCTGTGATTTCTCAAAATAGCTTAGAAACTGAAAAGTTCAAGCATATATTTCTTAATAACTAAATCCCACAGCTTCACTACTAGTAGAGAGACGCTGCCAGGTAGAACTAATTCACACAAGCAATCACTCTCACTAATGCATTCATATGAATGTACTCTTTACTGTGCTACTTTATCTGTATCTGTTTAACTGATTCAGAAATATGTGAGAAATATAACGACCCAAAGACAAAAGAACTGGTAAAAATTAGCTGTTTTTTGGAAGCAATAGCCATATGGGCAGCGCTGTCTCATATGCCATAACTGTGCACAAGGTGTTTGTCGAGCCCGGTCTCATGAAAATGCGTATAAATAGTACGCCAAATAAAAACTAAAACTCGTGGTACTGATACCAAAAAATTGACTTTGGCGTGCATATGATGACGCAGTTTCGCGTTCATCTGATACCAGTTTCACTTACATATGAGGATAGATATATAGAATAGATTATTATTATTATTAAAAACTGCTGCAGAAAGTGCCTTTTAAGACTAAGTATTTTCTCCACAGGTCTTGTAGTTGAAGAAATTCCTTCAAAATTTTTGGGTTTGTGTTTTTCTGTTCTTTGCTGTTTTTCTCTTCACAAGGTCAAATATAAAACAGGACTGTTGCTGACAGATCTTCACTCTGATGTTTAAAATAAGACCGTGGGGAAGGTTAAACGTGTCTATCATGACACATCAGTCTTTATATGTTCTGAGCGCAAGTTTAAGACAATGTGCTGACACAGTAATGCCTTTGTCATGATACAAAGGATGAAAATAACTTTCACATGCCCTTGCTAGGTTTAGAAATTAGTCATTTCTAAACCTAGCGTCATCACTAGCATTGAAAACCATCATGGTTTTTCTTGGTAATACTGTGGTACTTTTTATGAATGACATGAAAGGAGAAAAAAACACCTTGTTAGGTATATGAATGTCACTGATGTTTATGTGTGTGTCTGTTTTAATTTCGCTAGGCTAAGATTCGACACACAAGAGTAATTTCTCACCTGGCATTAACTGGACGACCGACTGACTCAGTAAATTCAAATCAGGGTAATAAGCCACCTAATGAGTCTGTAATTAAACCCAGCATACTCAACAAGGCTGAGGAAAATTGTCAACCTCAATGTTTTAAAAGTTCAATCATCTTAAAAGGATAGTACACCAATATCAAGAATTCGGTCAGAAGGCTGCTCACTCATCAAAACCCATTTTAAAGAGTGGTTATGATTCTCTTTCAAATCATATGATGACAATTCATTTGCATATTTGTTCATTTGTAGCATTTAAAAAGCTTCAGATATCCGTTCTCAGTTTTGGGAATACCACTGGAACTGTTATTGATAACAAATCGTGATTTTGATATCTGTACCACAGCCAGCCAGGTGATCCGAGAAATGTTGGCTCTTATGCACCGTCTAATGTTGATCCAAATCACTGTGGTGGGTATAGTCAGTCTCTTTGTAGTTGTCTCTATGCTTGTTCTCCCTCCTACCATCTTTTTTCTCCTGCCAGACACCCCCTCTCCATCTCCACTGCAATATTCTCACCTCCATTTATTTTTACACCGCAGTTTAAGCACCTGTAATTCGAGCCAGGAGACAGCTGCAAGTGGCGGTCGCCTTGTCCAAATACGTAGTGCCGAGTAAAATTAGCCAGTGCCTGCTATGCCGAAGAGACACCAGGGATTCATGTATTGGTCCTTGTGGGCAACTGAATCCTACAAATTAATCCTAGATCAGATTTGACGTCACCATTTGGTGGTGAAGATTTGGCAAGAGTTTAAAGTGACTGATTTGAGACCTGTCAGATATGGGAATGGTAAACGGGGGCTCTGTGACCCAAGACCACACAGAGAGAAGAGGGTGCTATGGATGAAAGGCACCTGGTGTCATTTTCCACTGTCTGACATGCACACCATAGGGGGACGACTTGATTACATTATGGGGTGTGGTGGTCCGGTCTTATTTTTTCTTTCACAAGGAACTTTAAAACCAAGCTAGACCTATCGGAGTACCACAGATTGATGCTGCCTTCCAGGCATGTCGCAAAGTAACGTAATCAACTCTGCAGAGCACCTACCTTTATAATTCTACTTAATCTTACGGCAAGGCACCCTGTGGATTATTGGACAATTTGACAAGGTTTGCTTGCCAGTGATGAGTTTCTGGAAGAAATTTGAAAATTTCATTTTCAATTTAGCAGAACAAAAGGCAGCTATATAAACGAGTCTCTGAAGCAACAAGCCCAACTCTTTTTATGGTAGTCCAGAGATGTCCTTGTCTCGGTTGTTACAATGCACATTGTTGGTTATTGCATAACCTGCATGTTTTATTAAAGGGATAGTTCACCCAAACAAGAAAATTCTGTCATTAATTATTCACCCTCGTGTCGTTCTAAACCCGTAAGACCTCCTTTCATCTTTGGAACACTAATTAAGATATTTTTGATGACTTCTGAGAGCTCTCTGACCCTCCCATATACAGCAATGTAATTACCACAATCAAGGTTCAGAAATGTAGCAAGGACATCGTTAAAATAATCCATGTGACATCAGGGGTTCAACCGTAATTTTATCAAGCTACGAGAATACTTATTGTACGCAAAGAAAGCAAAAATAACAACTTTATTCAGCAATTCCTCTCCTCCACGTCACCCCATACGTAAACAGCGTATGCTATTCTGTGTCAGCTGCATCACACAGATACATTTTCTACGTTGTTTACGCTTTTGACTTGAACGAAAACAACGTATCCGGGTGACTCAGCTGACACAGAATAGCATACGCTGTTTAAGTTCAGTGGATACTCTCCAAAATGGCAATACGGATGCGGCGGAGACAAATTGTTGAATAAAGTTGTTATTTTTGTTTTCTTTGCATACAAAAAGGATTCTCGTATCTTCGTAAAATTACGGTTGAACCCCTGATGTCACATGGATTATTTTACCGATCTCTGTGCTATGTTTCTGGACGTTGATCGTAGTAATTACATTGCTATATCTGGGAGGGTCAGAGAGCCCTCAGATTTCATCAAAATATCTTATTTGTGTTTCGAAGATGAACGGAGATCTTTCGGTTGAAACGACATAAGGGTGAGTAATTAATGAAAGAATTTTCATTTTTATAACTATCCCTTTAATCATTCATGCACATTTGTGATGTTCTTTAGAAAGAATGCATCTCCCAAAAATACTACTATTACACAAAAATATCTTTGATATCTTAATTCATCCCCCAAATCAAATGAAGATACTTTGAAGAATGTTTCAACTGTTTTTGCTCAGACAATGAAATTCAAAGGGGTCCAAAACAGGACATTGGGGGTGTTCGATCTTGCTCATAAAGGACCACTTTCTTGCAGAGTTTGGCTCCACCCTTCTCAAATACACCAGTCTGGTGGTCCTGAAGACCTTGATTAGCAGGTTCAGGTGTGTTATTTTGGGGTGAGGGAAGAAGGTGGAGCAGGATTGGGCACCCATGACGCTTGTTTTATGAATTAAAAAATGACAGGACATGTTCTGTAGAAGAAAGAAATAAAGGTTTGGAACGACATGAGGGTGAATAAATAATGAAATCATTTAATTTTTGGGGGGCCAACTCTCCATTTAAAGGGAGAGTTTAACCAAAAATGAAAATTTTGTCATTAATTACTCACCCTCATGTCATTCCAAACCTGTAAGACATTTGTTCATCTTCTGAACACAAATGAAGATATTTTTTATGAAATCCGCATCTGTAAAATAATCCTTGTGACATCAGTGGTTCAACTGTAATATTATGAAGCTACAAGAGTACTTTTTGCACGCAAAGAAAACAAAAATAATGACCTTATTCCACAATTTATTCTCTTCCGTGACAGATTTCGATGCGCGTTCACGAGAGTACCACGATGAATACATGCGTCTTCCTCTGCTTGTAAACCAGTCGCAGTGCATCCGGTTTCTACATCCGAATGCTGGCTCCTGCATCAGCAGAACCACACGCTTGCATCGTTGTGGTACTCTATAATGAATAAAGTCATATTTTTATAATATTTTTTATATGCACACAAAAAAGTATTCTTGTAGCTTCATGACATTAAGGTTGAACCACTGATGTCACATGAACTATTTTAACAATGTCCTTTTTACCTTTCTGGGCCTTGAACGTGGTAGTTGCGTTGTTGTCAAGGCAGGGTCAGCTATCGGATTTCATCAAAATTATCTTAATTTCTGTACCGAAGAAAAATGGAGGTCTTACGGGTTTGGAACAACATGAGGGTGAGTAATTAATGACAGAATTTTCATTTTTGGCTGAACTATCCTTTTAAGGCCCAAAACATGCTCTACAAAGTATGCAAACACACATGCTTGCTATCTATGTGAACTCGATCAATTTTGACTATTTTTGCATTATTGCATTTGCATTATTGCCAATTCAAGGCAAACGGTGTTATGGCAGAGCAGAAATTTGTAGGATTTGAAGGCTAGTTTGCTAACCATCGACATTTACAGCTAGCTAGCTGCCTAATTACACATCTGGTTTAATAGCTGAATCTGTTTAAATCTAAAGCTACCCCCCATGAGTACTGAGGTTTTTAACTACCACAGTAATGTAAGAACCATGAAATATGACCATTAGCGCCTAAGTTAGCATACTTGCATAGAATCTTTTTTTGGCCTGTCTCCTGCATCTCAAGTTGGTCTCCTGACCAAAAGACCAATCTCAGACCCTGTGTCTCCTCTAGAGTTTCAAAATAGATCTAAATGTCTCAAACTATGTTCAGATTTGTCAAGACCCCAAGACCAAATGATCTCGGCCATGCTATCCACATTAGCTCTATACTATTAACGGTTCAAACTTTCGGTCAAAACAATATTTGTGTTGTACTACTAAATTCTGAGATATCTGTCAAATATTTTTGATGGCTGAACAACACTTTTTCTTCTGTGTTCACACTCACTTTACACCTTACCCTACTTGTACAGATCCTGCATAAAAACAACTCTACATCTCCTCCTGAACAGACAGCTGCAGTCCTCTCTACGTCGAGAGCATGGTGTTGGGGTACCAGCTCTGAGTTCGTTTAATAATGTCATGTATCACGTGCCACTCGTTTCACCTCATCTATGTGGGCCTGAGAGATAAAGCGGCGTAGCATCTATCATGTTGCAGCTGATGTTTTGAAGCACACTAAAACGGAAATGTGACCACAAAGTTAATGAGCTTTAAAACTCTTTTAATAGTTCCAGTAATCTCACAGCTTTTCACAGACAAGCGAGCTCAGAAAATGCCTCAGTGGGAAATATGTTGTGGAGGATTATGTTCCCCCCCTGGCTGGTTGAACTGGCCATTCAGTGACCCAGAGGAGGAACAGGAGAGGAATGTTCTAGGAAGGGCTGGATGGGACGGGAGGGAGTGTGTTTTTATAGTTGGTGTTCTGCTGAAACTGCATACCTGCAGACTTGGTTTATGCCTTTTTGACTGATAGAGGGCAGGAACAGATATGTCCAATCTTGCAGTCCAATCAGCAAACATGGTGGCAGACACAATCTTCAGGTTTTCGAAGTAAGAATTTCATATTTTGCAATAGACGATATACTACATGGCACATCTGCGGCTTAGCATGTAGCATTCACTAAAGGCCCAGGTATACTTAATTTTCCTTGTTCCCCTCCGTTTAGCACATAGTTGAATGCGCAAGCTATTCAAAGTACACTCCATTGACTGTGAGCATGTATGTGTAATTTTTAGGTGTTCAAGGCGACAATGAAGTATACTTTAGGCTTAATCCTGTAAATTATTCAAAGTGCCCTGATTTGTGTCTGGTTAGGGTCGGGACAGTTACATACAAAGTAGCAACAATGGGACACTGAGCTATGATACTAACGTAGGCTTTGCTGGTTTGAATTTTGCTCACAACTATTCCTAATCGTGCTCCCCAGCTCCTTTTCTCGAAATCTTATGAGCAGAGGGAAAAGGACTAAATGGTTGAAATGCTCAATTGTGCTGGCAAAATGAGTCGGATTTTGAGCTACAGATGATGTCGATTTTGGTCGAATTTCAGGTTTTCACAAAAATGAGTTCACAAAAAGCCCTCGTCTAGCAATCCCAATGCTCCAAATAGTAGTTAAACATCTAATATTATATTTATTTGTATGTTTTCTGAGAGTAGTACCTTTTTTTCTGCTCGCTTCTTGCGCTGCCGCTGACTGACATATGAAAAGCACACATAACGGCTCTTCCACGCGCGCTGATACATACACATACTGTATACACTTAGGCTATTCACACAAACATAATCAGTTATGAACGTTTGGGTTACCGTTGGGGAAAACATTTGATGTTTAACATTATATTAGATCCATGCAGTACAGCAGGTCTTAATAAATAGGCCATCTGTCTCAATGTTAATCTAACAATAAAAGAAAAGATTGCTACTGTTGATTGAACAGCTTTTGTAGTTTTAATAATCGGTTTATTTGTAATGTAACTTGTAACACACTGAAGTGATTTTTACATTTGATTGTTTGTTTTACTTACTTGAATGTTTTTGTTTAAAAAAATGTGTTCTATTGTTGTTTTTTGCATCTGTTTTTATTTTTAATAACAAAGATAAAAATGGCTATATTGTGATTATTATAGTAATTAATATTAAGAAAGGTAGTGGAGGAAATGATGCAATGTTGCTAGGTGAGTTTGCTTTGGAACCTTCAGAAAACTTTAACTTGATTTTCTCAGAACTGACTTTGCTGACTTCATCGAGTTCAAATGGGTGTAGCTTAGTCATTTTTCGTCCAATTCCAACAAATCATGCATCATTTTGAATGATCTTTTAATGGAGAATAAGATCAAAATAACTCATTTTTGAAAATTTGCTAATTTTGCCAGCACAGGTTGCAATTGTTTTCTATATGTTAAAGCCATGGCCTAGCGGTTAACACACTTCAGCACATTGAGCCTTATATAGGCTACACCGGTTCAAATTTGGCTCACAGCTACTCCTAAATATATTCCCCAGCTAGTACACTGAAAACATGTATAAAGGCTAAATTGTTTTTAGATTAAGTTATGGCGAGACTTTAGTGCACACATTGACCTCATACGGGCTACACTGGTTTGAATTTGGCTTGCAACTATTGTAGTCAACATTTGAAGTGGATCAAAAAAGTTAATCAAGGTTGTCCTAAGACAAGAACGGGTATTGTTTTGGTTTTAGGACAACTTTGATGAAAGGTTTTGATCCACTTCAAATGTTGACTACAATATTTCTAATCCCATCCCATCTCATTTCCTGTCTTTTCTCTAATGTATCTCCAAATACTGACAATTTACTAGATGTCAGAGTCGCCAAATGGCTAACGCACATATTTTAATGCAATGAGCTGTGGTGCTCATGCTGGCTACACAGGTTCGAATTTGGCTCACAACTATTCCTATGCATGTGTCTCCAGCTCAATTCCTGGAAATGTAATAAGCGTGTGAAAAAGTCTATATGGATAAAGGCTAAACCTTTTTCTAAATGTCAGAGCGGCGACCTAGCAGTTAGAGCACTTACTTTGACACACTGAGCCTCATGTGGAAAACATTGGTTTGAAGTCAACTTGCAACTATTTCGAAACCCTGTTACCTATTCTAATCTATTTCTGTGGTTAGCACATATTTTTACACATGTGATTACATACAGTAAATGCACCAACATACTCAGCTGTGGTGCTTATGTGGGTTACATGGGCCAAAATCCAACTTGCGGCATTTCCTGACCCCGTTTCCCCACTCACTTCTTGTCACTTTCTCTGGAAAAAAAAATGTTTTCAATTTAATGCAGTTATTTTTCCTCCCCAAGTGCACGATGGTCCTCTATTTCACCTCAGAGTCGCATGCACTCTGCTCATTAGCTCACACACAGGAGAAAAAGAAAGCAGGTAAGCTTCTCTAAGCTCTTCAGATGACTGGAACACTCCCAAGTCTGTTTTTCAGTGGCAATTTCCAGCCAAAAAGAGAAAAGCACTCAAAGCGAGTGCCAAATTGGTGGCCCATGAGAGGGCCAAAGCGTGTCAGCTTCACCCCCACCACTGAGCAAACCCGAGTGTTTTTCCAAAGCTCTAGAAAGTGCAACCTCGGCCTTTGAACTTGTGTCTTGAAGGAAGATGCTTACGATTCCTCAAGGGAAGCTGATCGCAGAGCCCCCTCCGTGCTGGGCTGCATTTATGGGGTTTGACTGGATTCATCTACGGCACCGGCCCTGATCTTGCCTGTGGCAGCCAAATTGCTGGCTCTGAGCTCAGTAGTGGAAATTCTGGAGAAAAGCCCACCAGAGACTGTATGAGCGAGGACGCTGTACTCTTTCTCTGGCTGGAGTGTTTATCTCTCAGAGCATGGCATGACGGTGTGTCCACAGCCATGATTTGCTCCCAGGTTGCCTGAGGAAGGAGAGTGGCAAGGAGGGATTGTCCTTGGCTGGATGGGGACAAGTGGTGTATTGATTTATTTTGGTTGCATGCTTGCTTACTCATACTTTTGGGGGTATTATTATGTTTTTGATTGTGTGTGCATGTGTCTGTGTGTGTGTGTGTGTGTATACTATATGATATTATATATATTATTACATTAATTTTTACAACATACAATAAATAAATATTTTTGTATACACATATGTATATAATCTTTACTCAATTCACTTATACTATTACATACATTAAATTAATACATTAATATATTCTGATTTACCTTTATTATTAGTATTAATTTTCATATTAATAATACATATCCATACATAATTTTATGTGTTTTATAGCAGCTGCTTGGTTAACTGCTAATACAAATTACAAAGTCATGCAAGAAAAAAGTAAAAAAAAAAAAAAACACCAAAGAAAACTTTCTCACCGCAAAGGGGAAGAGAACTGAACCACGGTCACTAGTCACAGATGTGGCCCAGTCACATGACATTCCTTCGATGGGGCACCCCCACCCAAACAGGTGGAGGTCCGGGTGGAATTCAATTAATATGCACAATGGGGCGTCCCTCACCAAACATCCCTGCCCTTCTTCCATTGCGTCAGACAAGTCACCTTGTTTGCTCTCAATGAAACAAATAAAGCCGGAACATCAGATCTATAAAGCCATTTCTGTGTCCTGTCATAGGCGTGTCAGAGGGAACCACCTTTCCTCTCTGGGTAATGAGAGTGGCACTACTCTGTTGCCCTTATAGCAGGTCGACAAAAACATAAACAGAGAGGACAGTAAAATGGAAAACTTGTGACTCAGCAGAGGGATATTGTGACAGAGAAAAAGCTAAACTGCAAACTGTGACTTTTCTGTCGTTGTTGTGCCAAGATACATTGGAACAGGGTCTAACCTTTCTCAGAGGGCACAGTGCATAAAGCCCCAGTGCAAAGCTGAGTGTCCGTCATTACAAGTGGATGCAAATTAGTTTATTCACATGTATGCTGTTGTTGTTGGAAAAAGGTGTAAATTAGGAAATACATATTACTGTTAATATGTGTCTTATAAATGAAATATTTCTATAATTTATGATGAATATTGCATTGCATTTTGCATTAAGGTAAAAAAAATAATGATTTTCACATGCAAATGATGTATTATTTTATTTTGATTTTGATTTTGCAGTGAAATATGACCCAAACATATATTTGTGAGATATATGTTAACAAGTATTGATGTATAATAGAATTCATACAAAATATGTCCTCACATCAGCTGTATCTAAAGGCCTGTCACAAATTTCAGGAAAATTTCATTTGCATGATGGTAACTCTATTTATTGTTTTAGGAGAACGTAATATCAGGCCCTTTTAAAATGTATGAAATCATTTGGCCAGCATATGTAAATATGTCCTCCATAAACTGCACGGCCATATGGTTTAATCGCCACAATAACTCAGCGCTCCAAACCTCACCTATTTTTCTGCCAAGGTACTCCATTGCTCTCTTATCCGAATTATTTTATTTGTCAAGAAAGAGCGTTTTTCTGCTCAGCACTTTTTTAACGACTCTTGCAAGGCAGGGGCAATCGCGTGTTGCCAGACTTGGGCAGAAGAGTGATGTTCCATTATCTGCGCGCAGCTGAGAAACGGATTTCTCCGTGGGAGCGCAGCTTTGGAATGGGGCAGGTGGCTGAAATACGGTGACACCCTCAAGCAGGAAGCAGCTAAGCATGACAGGGGAGGTGGAGGGGAAGAAATACAGTGAATGCCTACCAGTGGGTGAGCAGCCAGGATGGCTTCATTGTTGAAGTGGGCATAGCATGAAACCGCATAACAGGCTGCCCACAGTCATGGAGCTCAGTCTGCAAACACAAGCCATGCAAGCGGCAGTTAAACTAGTTAAAAAACTATGCAACAAACAGCAGTTTAAATCATGCTCAGAGTGGGAAATGTTTAATTTAAGAGAAGCATGTTACTATGTTATTCCTATTGTAGTAGTTTGTTATACTCATAGATATTTTTATTTTAAAATGTAAATTTAATCAGCAACTTAGTCAATATTACAGAGCGACTGCAATGGAAAAGAAAAAAGTTATATTTGAATTCCCTCAAAAATATTTTAATTTCTCTTGTAAATGAATGCAAAGTTTCACAGGAGAATGTAAAAGTTGTGCGGAAAAGAACCCAAAAGTTGTGCAAACGAACGCAAGGTCATTCAGTAGAACGCTAAAGATGTGCCAACGACCACAAACTTTCTCGGGAGAATGCAAAAGTTGTACCAATGAATGCAAAGTTTCTCTGGTGAATGCAAAAGTTGTGCCAACAACTGCAAACTTTCTCAGGAGAACTAAATAGTTATTTTTTTTCAGGGCAAAGCAAAATTTGTGCGAACAAATGCAAAGCTTCTCAGGAGAACACAGGGGTAGTATAAATGAATGCAAAGTTTTTCAAGAGAGCGCAAAATTTGTGCGATAAGTGCAAAGTTTCTCAGGAGAATGCAAAAATTGTGCAAACGAATGCAAGTTTCACAGTAGAATGTAAATGCTGTGTGAATGAACGCAAATTATCACGAGAAATTAAAAAGTTGTGTGAATGAATGCAAAGTTTCTCAGGAGAATGCAAAAGTTGTGCAAACGCAAAAGTTGTGCGAACAAATGCAAAGTTTCTCAGGAGAACACAGGAGTTGAATAAATGAACGCACAGTTTTTCAAGAGAGCGCAAAATTTGTGTGATAAATGCAAAGTTTCTCAGGAGAGTGCAAACGAATGCAAGTTTCACAGTAGAATGCAAACACTGTGTGAATGAACACAAACTATCACAGGGAATGCAAAAGTTGTGCGAATGAATGCAAAGTTTCTCAGGAGAATGCAAAAATTGTGCAAACGAATGCAAGTTTCACAGTAGAATGCAAACGCTGTGTGAATGAACGCAAACTATCACGGGGAATGAAAAAGTTGTGCGAATTAACTTTTTTTTTTCAGGAGAACGCAAAAGTTGTGCGAACAAATGCAAAGTTTCTCAGGAGAACACAGGAGTTTTTTAAATGAATGCACATTTTTCAAGAGAGCGCAAAATTTGCGTGATAAATGCAAAGTTTCTCAGGAGAGTGCAAACGAATACAAGTTTCACAGTAGAATGCAAACGCTGTGTGAATGAATGCAAACTATCACAGGGAATGAAAAAGTTGTGCAAATTAATGCAAAGTTTCTCAGGAGAATGCAAAAGTTGTGCGAATTAACTTTTTTTTTTTCAGGAGAACGCAAAAGTTGTGCGAAGAAAGGCAAAGCTTCTCAGGAGAACGCAGGAGTTGTATAAATGAACGCAAAGTTTTTCAAGAGAGCGCAAAATTTATGCGATAAATGCAAAGTTTCTCAGGAGAGTGCAAACGAATGCAAGTTTCACAGTAGAATGTAAATGCTGTGTGAATGAACGCAAACTATCACAGGGAATGCAAAAGTTGTGCGAATGAATGCAAAGTTTCTCAGGAGAATGCAAAAGTTGTGCGAATGAACAGTTTTTTTTTTTTCAGGAGAATGCAAAAGTTATGCGAACAAACGCAAAGTTTCTCAGGAGAACACAGGAGTTGTATAAATGAACGCAAAGTTTTTCAAGAGAGCGCAAAATTTGTGCGATAAATGCAAAGTTTCTCAGGAGAATGCAAAAATTGTGCAAACGAATGCAAGTTTCACAGTAGAATGCAAACGCTGTGTGAATGAAAGCAAACTATCATGGGGAATGCAAAAGTTGTGCAAATGAATGCAAAGTTTCTCAGGAGAATGCAAAAGTTGTGCAAACGCAAAAGTTGTGCGAACAAATGCAAAGTTTCTCAGGCGAACACAGGAGTTTTATAAATTAACACAAAGTTTTTCAAGAGAGCGCAAAATTTGTGCGATAAATGCAAAGTTTCTCAGGAGAATGCAAAAATTGTGCAAACGAATGCAAGTTTCACAGTAGAATGCAAACGCTGTGTGAATGAACGCAAATTATCACGGGGAATGAAAAAGTTGTGCGAATTAACTTTTTTTTTTCAGGAGAGCGCAAAATTTGTGCAATAAATGCAAAGTTTCTCAGGAGAATGCAAACGAATGCAAGTTTCACAGTAGAATGTAAACGCTGTGTGAATGAATGCAAACTATCATAGGGAATGAAAAAGTTGTGCGAATTAACAGTTTTTTTTCAGGAGAGCGCAAAATTTGTGCAATAAATGCAAAGTTTCTCAGGAGAATGCAAAAGTTGTGCAAACGAATGCAAGTTTCACAGTAGAATGCAAACGCTGTGTGAATGAAAGCAAACTATCATGGGGAATGCATGGGAAAAATTCTTAGGAGAGCAAGAAGTTGTGTGAACAAGAGATCGAATTCCATGTAATTTTACCCATCACTGTCCCTGTAGGCACAATATGTATGACAATATATCCAACATGTTTCAAGAAAAGCATTGCCAAAACTATCGACCGGTACCTGTATTTAAAAAAAAAAAAAGTCAGATCATTTATGAATTTAAAAAAGTTAGTTTATGCTTCATTGATAATATAAGATAGAATACATATTAATAATAATAATAATGCATTTAGTTGTTCCATATAATGTATATAAGATTTGTTTGACAGAGAACAAAATTAACAAAGCAGTTCAGCCAGTAACATTTTCATCAACAGAATATTGTCTCATCTTCATAAGTGTTGACAGCTTTTTTTTTTTTTTTTTACCAAGCCGAATGACATACTGTTCATAGATAGATAGATAGATAGATAGATAGATTGTTATTAAATAAATAGTACAAGTATCAAAGTAACTCAAAAGTATTATGGTGTAAATTTAAAAAGAAATTTGCCTCTTTTGAGCGTCCTGACTCAACGACATGTCAAGCTTGCCCAGATACTTTGTCTTAATAATTGCACAACAAAAGGTGATATTAATATCGAGGTCACTTTGCGAGAAAATATAAATATTTAATTAGAGACTCTAATCACCATGTACTTGCCATCTCTCTCTTCACAACAGTTCTGGAGTCACACACTCCCCTGATACTAACTTAGCGCCTGTAAAACACTGACCAAACTTTTTAGCTCTTTCCATTTTCCGCCATCAGCTCTTTCCTCTCCTGACAAGATCTGCTCCTCCCTCTCATAAGACCGGGCTCGCTCATCTCCAGTCCAGCACTACGTAGATTAATTGAGATCCTGTCATCATTATCTTGTTGTGTCAGTCTTGTCTGCATTAATGTATTTTTTTTCGAAGCACGGTTTTAACCGAATGGAATATCAATGAACCCTTACAGGCCCTTTTTCAGTGCGGCCTGGGCCTGGTGGTTTCAAAGGAGTGTGGAGATGCTTCCGCACGCCTGCCTCGTCATCCCGCCACATCTCTTTCATCTCGGAGGATAACTAAAGCTGCTGTCAGCTCCCAGATGACCTGCTTCTGCTTTTTCAGTCTGGTTTGGACTCTTTTAATAAGGTCGGCGCTATATTACATTTTTATGGCATGGGCGAATGCTTGATTCTGATTGGTTGACAGATGCTCTAAAGTGTTGACTAATTTTCTATAACTGCATGATTATGAAGTAGGTCCAGGTTTGTTGACTGCATTTCAATCTGGATCTCTCATCACATGATTTCCGAACCCTGAACCAAATTTGGTGTTCCCCATTACAGATACCAGGCCTTTCCAAAATTGATTGTAAGCCACACTCAAGATTCTATATTATCACCAAATCTTGGATTCAATCTTTTTGTCAACTTTTCTTTCACTTAGCACTTTTCTTTTTTGAAACTGATTGATCCATAGTTGTCACTGATGTGAGCTCATTGACCTCTGTTTATGAGTGAAAAAAAACCATCATTTGTGGATAATTTTGGCTCAAAAACTGAGGTGCATAAAGTTCAAGATCAACGAGGCCTACAATCAAAACCTCTGCTAGTTGAAAGACAGCGTATGGGAAACTCTGGTAACAGAGTATGGAAAAAAATATGGTATGGAAGTCAGTGCGTACCGTCAACTATTTAGTTAATAACATTGTTCAAAATATCTTCTTTTGTGTTCAGTAGAAGAAAGAAACAACTTGAGGGTTAAAGGAAATTCAGATTATCTACATATTCAATGTTAAAAGTTATTGATTCAACGCTCCACCATCAGTTGTTTACCCTAAACATTGTCCACTTTGGGAAATTTTTAGGATAACACATTTGGCTAAAATAGGAACGGCATGAACGATGACTTCAAAACAAATTCTATTAAATAATGGAAAATATTAATTAAACTGATTATGCTGCATTTTATTTTGAACATATATCTTAACAGAATGATGAGTTTGTGAAGTCATGTGTGAACTTTATGAATAAGAAAACAAGCCCTGACTGTTAAAAAGCCACAGTTACATTTCAAGAAACTTTTGAGCTTTTAATATTTGAAATGACATAAAAGTTGCAATAATGCACTTGTATGATTCTTTTATGGTGCTTTTCAGTCCTATTTGAAGTTTAAAATGTCAGTTCCCATTAATTGTAACAACATTAGTGCTATTTTAGCATTATTTATATACTATTATAGTGTTTATTAGCTTTCATATGTTAAGTTAGTTATTTTGAAATGTGCAAGCAATTGACATTTTTTATATTTATATTTATATTTCATTGATTGGTTTTGGTGTATTGTTATTATTATATTTTATTTTTTTATTTAAACACATAGGACATGATGGAAATAGTCCCCAAATTGTAGGCCTCTGGCACTAGTTATATATATATATAGTATATCCATATATCACTTTGCAGCTGGTGAGGATGTCTGAGGGTGGCTGGGGATGAGCACAGAGGACATGAAGGATCTTCTCCTAACCACTGCTGGAGGTTTTTTGGTGATGGAAGAACATCATATGTATTCTGTTCTGATTAACAATTTTTAACATTACACATTAACAACACTGAACTGCATGAAGAAAGAGGGACTGAAACATTCACAATTTCTCCTTTTGTGTGTCACAGAAGAAATGCAGGTTTGAAGCAACATGAGAGACAGTAAATTACGACAGCTGTAATTTTTGAGTGAACTATACCTTTAATATTCTATTAGATGAATAATAATACAGCAGGAGCAATCAGATTTCTTGTCGGCAGACTGATATCCCAGAAACAAGTGCACGACAGACTAGTTTTAGTTACAAAGTTATGCCGCTGTTGTCTTCACCCTTTGAGCTCACCCTCATATAACCCAAACCCGATTACCACGGCGTGTGAGTTGTGACTTATTTAGGTCACACTAGAGGATGACAGCCTTGAAGAAAAGATAAGCAGCCATAGACTCACAAAAAAGTGTAGCCTAGAGCTGGAACGGGCCTCATAGCGGCAGGTCCGTGTGGCCTTGCCCTGGTGACGGCCGTATTAGCTGCAGAAGTCTGAAACCGGGCCCAGCAGTTCTTTAATTACTTCATTAATTTTAATCAGATCCAATTAATTACATTTGCCACGGAAGTCCAGGGCCCACTGACCGCGGTAGGGGGACCTTGCGAGTCTTCTGGTCCGTAAAAACGTTCAATCCCATGAAAAATCAATTATTTCAGGGAGCCAAACAAAGACTTTTGTTATTCAGTAGTTATTCCCTGCTCACATGCCGTCTGATTTAGTGCACCTGCGGTAGTTAAGCTCTACCTGAACTGCTCTGTTCAGCTCGCTATAATGTGTCACACAGAGACTTCACATAGATGTTACATTTCGCAAATTAGTTATCGTAAATAAATTGCTCAGCTGCAAGCGAATTTATTTGATATCATAGATTTATATAATATTATTACATTTATATACAGGCCTATACATTTTTTATTATATATTCATCCTTTTTTTTAATTATACTCTTTAAAAAACTATTATTATTATTATTAGTATTATTATTGAGGTCTATAAAATTGAATTAATATAAATATAAGGGTTTTATTGTATTTAATTACATTATTAAAACCACATTTACCTAATGTAGCTAAAATCTCCCTAAAATGTGAAGTACACAAAATAATTTACAAAAAGTAGATTTTATATATATATATGTGGGTGTTGTGTGTTTGGGGTTTTGGGGGGGGTGTGTGGTGTGTGTGTGTGTATGCGTGTGTGTGCGTGTGTGAGTGTGTGTGTGTGTGTGTGTGTGGTTTGTGTGGTGTGCGTGTGTGTGTGTGTGGTTGTGTGTGTGTGTGTGTTTGTGTTTGTGTTTTTGTGTGTGTGTGCGTGTGTGTGTGTATGTGTGCGTGTTTATATGTGTGTGTGTTTGTGTGCTATGTGTGCGTGTCGTGTATGTGGGCTGTGTGCGTTATGCGTGCGTGTGCGTTCGTGTGTGAGTGTGTGTTGCGTATGCGTGTGTGTATGTGTGTGTGTTGTATGTGTGGAGCTGTGCGGTTTATTTTCGAAAATTTACGATTCGTGTAAATATTTGTCTTTAATTTTACATCATTTGAGATTTATAGAATTAATGGAATAATATGTTTATTTAATGTTATGGTTTTGAATCATTTATGTAAGTGGCATTAGATAATTTAATCTCAAAGTTGTATGTACCAACAAATAGAACTAAGATAATAAATTATATATATAAGATAAGCTGTGCAAACAAGACCACATATATTTTAGCTAACTTTAAAATTTTAGATGCTGTCAATATTTGTACATTTCAGCATATATACAAACATTATTATACTTGAATATTTATACTATGCATGTTTTAACTGTAATTGTTTTTAATTAATTTTCTTAGTTTGTTTTGTTTATCTTCACGCTTCACCAACTTCACGTGACATCACCAAGACCTCTTTATTCCTTTAACCCCGCCCCTCCAAACGGTCCACTCATCTCCCAAAGGATGAGACTAAGTCCCGCCTTACAGTTGATCCCATTGAATATCATATTTCACAATTACAATACATCAGATCACAGATGTAAAAATCGGTTACTATCACTGGAGGGAAAAAAAAAATACTGGAAATCAAAAACATCCTTTGAACATACCAAAAACATGTCATGTTATGCAACAGCCAT
Organism: Sinocyclocheilus anophthalmus; assembly: GCA_018155175.1. Taxonomy (NCBI): domain Eukaryota; kingdom Metazoa; phylum Chordata; class Actinopteri; order Cypriniformes; family Cyprinidae; genus Sinocyclocheilus; species Sinocyclocheilus anophthalmus. Next base: position 283,282 of record JADLZN010012049.1, read on the forward strand.
CACGCTCAGAGCGCTAAAGCAAATTGTATACATTTTCTGTGACCCAATCTCACCATAGCCACTTCAAATAATTCTTATCCCATGAATAATGACATATTAGTGCATGAGACTCCACAGCAGTGATTATTCACACCCACTATATCCACAAATGATAAAAGCGGCAGTCATTTATTGGCTCCCTTTGACTCGCGCGGCGTTATCAGATGCCATAGATGTTTTTGGCCTCAGGTAAAGGGTCTCATTTCAATAAGCAAATAAGCCATTAGAAAACAAGCTTTTCATAATGTTTCTGTAATAACTATAGCATTCATCTCATCTTAATGTGCAACTCCACCTCATTGCCAAGATGACATAAAAGTCATATAAAATGTTTTTACTATGCCTTGTACCAATTTTCACAGATCAACAAACTACCACAGCAAATACACACTGGATTTCTGCCTACAGGATATGTGTGATTTATATATATATTAATATAATATTATATTATATACAGTGGGGAAAAAAAGTATTTAGTCAGCCACAATTGTGCAAGTTCTCCCACTTAAAAAAAATGAGAGAGGCCTGTAATTTTCAACAAAGGTATACCTCAACTATGAGAGACAAAAATGAGAAAAAAAAATCCAGAAAATTACATTGTAGGATTTTTAAATAATTTATTTGAAAATTATGGTGGAAAATAAGTATTTGGTCAATAACAAATTTAATCTCAATACTTTGTTATAAACCCTTTGTTGGCAATGACAGAGGTCAAAACGTTTTCTGTAAGTCTTCACAAGTTTTCACACACTGTTGCTGGTATTTTGGCCATTCCTCCATGCAGATCTCCTCTAGAGCAGTAATGTTTTGGGGCTGTCGCTGGGCAACATTGAGTTTCAGCTCCCTCCATAGATTTTCTTTTGGGTTCAGGTCTGGAGACTGGCTAGGACACTCCAGGACCTTGAAATGCTTCTTACGAAGCCACTCCTTCGTTTTCCCGGGCGGTGTGTTTGGGATCATTGCTGAAAGACCCAGCCACGTTTCATTCTTCAATGCCCTTGCTGATGGAAGGCGGTTTTCACTCAAAATCTCACGATACAATGGCCCCATTCATTCTTTCGTTTACAAGGAACAGTCGTCCTGGTCCCTTTGCAGAAAAAAAAACCCCAAAAGCATGATGTTTCCACCCCCATGCATCACAGTAGGTATGGTGTTCTTTGGATGCAACTCACCATTCTTTCTCCTCCAAACACGACAAGTTAAGTTTTTACCAAAAAGTTATATTTTGATTTCATCTGACCATATGACATACTCCCAATCCTCTTCTGGATCATCCAAATGCTCTCTAGCAAACTTCAGACGGGCATGGACATGTACTGGCTTAAGCAGGGGAACACATCTGGAACTGCAGGATTTGAGTCCCTGGCAGCACAGTGTTACTGATGGTAGCCTTTGTTACTTCTGGTCCCAGCTCTCTGCAGGTCATTCACTAGGTCCCCCGTGTGGTTCTGGGATTTTCGCTCACAGATCTTGTGATCATTTTGACCCCACAGGATGAGATCTTGCGTGGAGCCCCAGATCAAGGGAGATTATCAGTGGTCTTGTATGTCTCCCATTTTCTAATAATTGCTCCCACAGTAGATTTCTTCACACCAAGCTGCTTACCAATTGCAGATTCAGTCTTCCCAGCCTGGTGCAGGTCTACAATTGTTTCTGGTGTCCTTTGACAGCTCTTGTGTCTTGGCCATGGTGGAGTTTGGAGTATGACTGCTTGAGGTTGTGGACAGATGTCTTTTACACTGATAACAAGTTCAAACAGATGCCAATAATACAGGTAACGAGTGGAGGACAGAGCCTCTTAAAGAAGAAGTTACAGGTCGGTGAGAGCCAGAAATCTTGCTTGTTTGTAGGTGACCAAATACTTATGTTACCGAGGAATTTACCAATTAATTCTGTAAAAATCCTACAATGTGATTTTCTGGAATTTGTTTTTCTCATTGTGGCTCTCATAGTTGAGGTATACCTATGATGAAATTACAGGCCTCTCTCATCTTTTTAAGTGGGAGAACTTGCACAATTGTGGCTGACTAAATACTTTTTTGCCCCACTGTATATATACTTTATATATATATATATATATTGTTTTTTTTTTACTTTTTTTGTAGCATAAATATGTTGCATGAGACACTAAAATGTATATATGTATGATAGCCATCTCAAACAAAATGTAAACATGCTGTGTATAGAGACATACAAATGTTCAGGTTAACAAAATATTGAATTCATGGGATGATTTTTACTGCATTTAATCAGTGAGATTAGTATTTATTAAATGCTTTTACTTAATTTAATCTAAAATATTTATATAAAATCTAAAACTATGCAATTGTGAGTTTAATATTATCGAATTCAGACTTTCTCATGCGATTCTAAGAAGAAAAGTCAGAATTTAGAGGGGGAAAAAAATCTGAATTTTGAGATAAAAATCACAATACACATTTTTTTTAATTCTGTGGTGGAAACAATCTTCCATAAAAAGCTGGGGGGGGAAAAACTAAAGCATTAATAAAGACATTTAAAAATATAGACAATAATAAAAAAGACAAACAAATTGTTAAAACTTTAAGTCAAATTTAAATGAAAAAAAGAGAACCTACAAATTAAATTTAATCCTATATATTAACACAAACTGTAATAGTGAATCAGTGCTACTAAACTAACCCTGGTTTACAGAAGCAATCAACCCTGTTTGTAATGCAATTGCTCTGCAGTGGATCTAAAGCTCAGCGACTTCCGAGACATATAGTTCCAATTAGATTTAGTTAATCTTACAGTGCTCAGGGTAATGCTAACTGCAGACTAGGGCTTCTTTCCCAAGCTGCTAAACGTTCTCATTAGACGGCGCTAAATTGAAGATAGCCAGACTTTATAGCGGGCTCCTGCATGCATGAAGATAGCTGTAAAGCCACGTGCGTTGCGGCATATTGTAAAAATGCAGCGCTGTTATCTTGCAGCCACAGCAGAGCAGGCCTTTATCTGCTGCAGCAATGGCAAATGCGCTCTTCAATTACAGCTTCTGTAATTTCTTAGCACATGCTCAAGATGCCTAGTATGACATTTTGTACGGCATTGTTAGCGAGAAAAAGCCGCATTGTGTTTATCGCAGCTTACTGTGCATATTATGCAACATCTCATGTGGAGAGGGCTGTATGTTGAATAAATGTACCTGTAGCGCATACAGTAGGTGTTACTGGAGCATCTCAGGAGTGAATGAATGGCTGAAGGACTTATTTTCCTTTCATTTAATTAAACAGGTTGTTCAAATGTGTCAACCGCTTGGTAATTTTTTTGAGTTTAATGACTGTGATTCAATAACAACGGGCAAATCATGAGTCAGTCCTATCTGTAGACTCGAGGTTTAATAAATCTCTTGAAACAAAAATGTTATGTCATCTGTGTGTGTTTTTGTTATGTATATTAAAAGTAAATACTGTGTGCATTTATTATAAACTATAAGTATGTGTACTGTGTGTGTGTGATCTGTCTAGACTAAGACAACCACAACTCTTGTGCTATTTGATGCCTCAGGAAACAATGTTTCCCCAACATTTACCCAGAATTCCTGGGAATGATGTTAACATGCTTTAACATGATCTTGAATCCAATTCAGGATTTTACAGGCTTTTTACTTTTACTCTTACAGATAAAACCTCCATAAACCGGTCAAAAGTTTGTAATAAATAACATTGTTTTTAACGCTTTTGAAATAATTTATTTATTTTTGTTCTTTTAATGTGAAAATTGTGATACATTTTAATTTTCAGGATTCTTCAATGAATAGAAAGTTTGAAAGAACAGCACTAATTTTGAAATAGAAACCCTTAACATTATAAATGTCTTTACTGTTGTAACGTGGGGTTTGGGTTCATGTTTTCATGTCTTTTATTTTGATATTTAGTCATGGTTCTTGTGTAGTCATGTGATTCCCTTGCCCTCATGTAATCCCGGGGCAAGTTCAAGCTCAAACCGGTGTGCACCGTTTTGCTACGGTTTCCGGGTTGAACAACATGTTTCCTGGAAACGGTTTTGTTTTTTTTTTTTTTTACCTTTTGACAACGGGGTTTGAGATGCGTTTTCTCTTGTTTGGTGGGGAGTCAAACCTGTCAGTCCAATCAGCAGCAACAGCTTGCACAATGTAATTAACATCCAAATAAATTCACAAGAGCAAGTATATTGTTTGCACAAAATAACTGAAATATTAAGAGCGCAAGTATAGATCTGGAACGTCTATAAGTCTGTCTAAATATCATAATTGCAATGTCTTCTGGTCCATATACTTTCCTTAGGAAGGTGTGCTAGACACTGATTAATGTAACATAAAAATACTATACATATTTATATATTTTGCTATTGTATTATGGAGTGACACTTTCATAAACTTTTCTATACCCCTCTGATTATATAATGGTAAATATTACAATATCATAGCACAACAACAGTGATCAGCAATAATGATAAGCCTAATACTCACAATAAAAATAATAAGGCCATATAGATCACAACACAGTCTTGGAGGTAAGAAGTGGATTAGGCTATCATTCACCTGAAATGTTTGTCTTTTCATCCTGAAATGCGAGGCAAATGTTGGATCACAATAATTAGGAAACACAGTTTCACAAATTCCTTCACTCGATTGGGATGTTCTCTTTTTTTCTGGATGGCAAGGGCAGTGACTGTTACATTGAACGTATTTTGCAGTATTAAACACGTATTTATACCGATTTCATCAGGCTCCGAAAATTCTTCAAAAAGAACACAAAGAATGGCCTTCTCAGCTGCCATAGTTGCAACTCTTGAGTCATCAGAACAGGGTGTTCAACGCATCACCGGTTCCGTTTAAAAAACGTTTTGCACCGTTTTGTCAGGGCTGAACGCAGGCCTGTTATTGGTTCCTTTGTTCAATGTGTGAAGTTCTCATTGGTTGTTCTAGTCATGTGTCTTGTTCCCCATTGGTTTGTTAATGTCATGTACCCTCTGTGTTTGGTCAATATATATATATAGATATATATATATATATATTAATATATATATAGCCCCTCTTGGTGCCTTGGCATGTCGGTCGAGCTTTCTGAACGAATGTCACTGAAGGCGAAGTTGGAAGCTGAGAACCCAAGTACAGTTATTTGCAAACAAGCCAAAAAATAATCCAAAAAGACTGAATTGAACAGACTTTGACATAACCAGACACACCAATGCAGGGGTTACAAATCAACGCTGGACAAGAGAAAGAGGCAACAAGAGCTGATATAATATATAATATATTTTATATATTTATATATATATATATATTATTATTATATATATATACCAAAATGGAGGGTCCATGACATAAACAAACAATGGGAACAAGCCACATGACTAGAGCCAAACAATGCGAACTTCACACATGAACAAAGGAACCAATAGGGAGATTAATGGGGCAAGGGTAAATAAATGTCCCATTCCAACTTCTCTCTCTCTCCCTCACATCTCTCTCTTTCTTCTTAATTCACTCCCTCCATTTTCAAATGATTTCACACAGGAACCTGACTACAAATCAAAATAAAACAGACATGAAAACATGAAAATGAATTAGCTAGTTAGTAGTTTTAAAGTATTAAATTAATTGTATTATTTATTATTAATCTTAATTACCCATATTTTGCTGGTTGTGAAAAATTCGCAAAAAACTATTTGGTCTTTCTTCTATCTATCTATCTAGCTATCTATCTATCTATCTATTATTATCTATCTATCTATCTATTTATGAAGAGTTCAGATGCAAAAGCCTCTAAGTGCCATCTGAAAATTTCTTCTAAAATTAGCATTTTTATCAGTCTGCTATGTTTAGGTTCAGTAATTTTACTCTAATGGCAATGTACAAAGGTCCTTTTCTATGCAATTAAAGTGAAATAACTGAACATAAATATAGGAGTCTGATAAAAATGCTAATTTTAGAAGACAATTTCAGACGGCACGTAGAGGCTTTTGCATCTGAACTCTTCAAATATAAACCACAAACTTAAGTATGCATTTTGTTATGTGATTAAAACAAAGTAAAAAAAAAAAAAAAATTCTAAATAAATTCCACAAAACAAACAAAATCCCCACCAAAATCACAAATAATCACATCTCATTGGATGCGGGCCGCTGTTAGACAGCCGAGTGCTATTACTTAGCTAATTTAGCATTAGTTCTGGATTACAGCTTTCTCTTGATATTAAACTCATAAATCAAAACTTCACCTTCAGGGGGAGAAAGAAAGAAAGGTGGGGGGGAGGATGGGGGGGGGACAACGATTATATGCAGGAGGCTAATCGAGTGTCTGTTTCGAGTAGTAAGAGTAGAAACGGATTTGAAAAGACATTACTACATGAAGCAAGGCAAATTCTAGAGCTCCGTGTATATTCATGATGTATACATACGTCAAGCAGTGAAGAGTTTGTGCCCACTAAGTTGCATATTCACAGGTAAATTCAGTTTTCTTGCTATGCTAAGAGACAGACGCTTGATCTCGCGGCAGCAGATACCTATGAGAGGTATGCCATGTTCTAGAATAAACATGCCCAGTTGTCCCTATGCTTCGCTGACCAGACACGACAGTTTCCCTTCTGATTGTTTTGGCTGCATTGCACCGGATTAGCGCACCTGTATCCCCCCCCCTTTTTACTTACCCAAGCCACCTGAAATGCCTCTCGTCCTAATGTGCGCTCGCTTTTCAGACCCCTTACCTTTAAAAAATCAATGCTATGAGACAATCCCCCCGAGTCGCTACCGCCACACAGGAGGTAGCGGTAAACACCGACTCTTTGCCGCGTATAGCTCCTGTTGCTCGCGCTATCAGTTCGCAGGCCGAGCTGTCAGCTGTTGTGTTGTTTAAGAAATCTTAGTCACTACATATATAGAGTTTTCTAGCTTATGTTGTAGCTCACTATGACACTTCGGTCGTTGGTCGTGCCCCGGTTGTCTTTCCGACAAGTTTGGTCATAGAACCACAATCGTAGCACTAGAAAACGATAGCACTAGGTGTGAACTTAGTCACACCTAAAAATTATGTTAGACGCGTGTTTCTCTTCTGTACTAATTGGCTGCTGACTGTATACTGGTTGCACATACAGGCCTGATTATGCTGACAGCTATATACTATCGAAGTAAAAAAACAGTACCACTAGTGTATTACTTCATAGATCTGTAGGTACATGTCTTGGTTAACCATGGCACCCGTTTCTCTCACTGGGAATATATTGTATTTCAAGTAATTTCTTGCACTGTGCACGCGCATTAGAAGCGAAGAATTACTATGCTATGCATACATTTTCCTATGTTTTAGTCTACGTGCATCGCACCGCAATCGAGATGGAGACCGCACAGATTATCATTTACTGTTAGATATACTTATCTATGGACGAAGGATGGCAATTTATTCTAACTGTTGGCGCAAATAAGCTGTAATGATAATATATCACTAAGCCATCCTTACATCCCAGTTCTTACAGACGATGTACTGCAGCGATCGTCGTTCACGGACAAATTTCGATTGCTAAATGATGTGCTTGATAGCATTAGTGTCTAGGCAACACATTTTGTACGCACTCCTTTCCAGGATCAAAATACTTGCACATTCTTTAAAAACTTCACTTGATTCATATAAGATTAAAGATTTAACCCGTGCCGGAATAAGCACGATTAGTGATTGAGACTACCCAAGGAAAAGAATGATATAAATGTCCAAGGGTCATATTTAAAAGAGAGAGAAGGCGAGAGGCCCGAGAGAGGTCTTTCTGGTCATCTTCTCTGATGATAATACTGCTCCTAATCCTACTCCCTACTCCTAATGCACAATATGGCAAGGCTAAATCAGAAAAGGGTGTGATTGCATCTACTGCATGATGGGGAAAACCAAGCGCACACTTTTCAATCACACTAAAAATGCAGATAAGCTACCCTAAGCCATAAATCTAGATGAAAAATGACACCAGCCCACATTCAGAGCCAGTAGTGCAAGACACTGCATTCTGGTTGAAGCCCGTTGGGATGCATTCAGTGGAAGGTGTGAAATTATGAAATTATTAGAGGCACAGTTTTTCAAAAAGAAGGGCAAATCCTCAAAGATCCACCAATGAGTGAAACGTGTCTTTGCTTGTAAAATTGGAGAAAAAGAAAAGCAACCTCTCAAGGACGGCTCCAGACATCTCGTTTGAAGATACGTTTGCATTCTTTAGATTTCTCATGAAACCCGGAGCCTGAGATTTCTGTTTTGAATTCTCTCTTCTATCTAACTCTAAACACTGACACTCGGTTGCTCCATAACAAGGTCAGGAGAAAAAAAAGTATGTGATTGTCTGCCAAATAACCGGGCAAGACTGTTCTAACACTAATCTAGGTCTGTCAGAATAAAATAAAATAAAAAACACAAAAAAAAGTAAAAAGTAATGACATATTTTCCCTGAAAACATGGTGTAAGTGTACACATTATATTTGAGTAAATAATAATAAAAATATTATTATTATTATTATTATGTTAACTAATGTACATATTATGGTATCTATTTGGCGAGTCACACCACATGACATTTTACAACCTGAATGAACTTTGGATCATAAATATTTTACGTTTGTTTTTTTTGAAAGAGTCGCCCAAATTGACATGATACAACATGGAAATGAAACTTGCCTGTCAAAGAAAGGTCAAATGTGTCGATAATTTCTAAGAGGGAATTACAGGGTGTACCACCCTGACCATTTTTATAATAAAATAACCTAATTAAACACTTGAATTAAGGTTTTTATAATTATATAATTCATAATTCATTCATAATCTATTACTTACTAATTCTAAATTCTATAACTACTTTTGTCGTTTATACCCCCACAAAAATGAATGCAATGAATGCATAATGAAAAAATTAGGCTTTTTCTTATTGATATTAAGAAAGCGTACAACCATGAAATTTTATAAATATTTGGTCTGCATGTGTATCCCTTCCATAAATAAATTAATTAATTTAATACAGAAATTAAAAAAACACCCATTACAAAAGAGCATTTTTAAGTCACTGTATTAATAAATTGCATTTTCCTTTTTTTAAATATAAATTAATATATAGATCCAAAAAAATGTACATGACGTTTTACATGACATTGACCTTTATACAAGTGTCCGATTCTTTTTGGAGCGATTTTAAAAGCATGAAATTGTCTAATATGGCATTTACAGATAAGATGATTTGCCGAGAAACTTCTACAGTAACAATGAGCGAAAAATGGCAAATTTTAAATCTAATTCTTCCAGAGGGTCCTATCGCATAAGTATTATAGTCCTCCTTGCTCATGTTAGCTTAAAAGGAACGCCATTGAATAAAATGAATTGGTATTTCGCACTTAATGCCAATAATATTCAAGACAATTCCATCAGGGAGGCGTTAGACAAGGAACAATAGTGTGAAAATGAGAATACTCCAGTGCCAGATTTTCAAAAGAGATCTATAGTGACTCATACAGCAGTTGGCGTCTAAGCAGGACTTAGGAGACCCGCGACTCAACTAGCACAGTACAGCCAAAAGATCTCAGCGAGGTGAGAAGACACAACCTCTAATCCTCTTTCTGTGGCCGTGTCAGATGATTCACAAATCTCTCCGAGCTGGAATCCCACTCGTGTTTGATGTTGTCTGCGGCGTCTCTGCAGTCGCGCTTTGGATAATGAGGATGGGCTAGAACAGCCAGCCATTGGCACAGACCATTTAGTCCATTAAATCAAGCGAGTGCAAGCCTTGCCAAATCACAGCCACCCAATTGAGCATCAGCTGCATTTGGACGATTGGTGGAAAAATGTATGCTATGATGAAAACGGAGGGTTTGACGTGAAAACGCATTATTCTGATAGAAGAACTTGGCATCGCATCATTTAATTAAGTTGGACCTTGGAACGGCAGTCTTATTAAACAATCATATGCTGATCTATACATAACCCTCATCGTAAAATGAGGCAAATGATTGATTGGTCTAGAATGCCATTGACGCCCATGAGCCTAACTGTAAAATGACTGCAATACAGTCAAAGAGCCTGAGTTCAAGTTGATTAATTAGAAACTGGGTTTTTAGATGCAGGCCACATGGGTAGTCTGTGGAAATTTTCAGAAAGAAAAAAATACAGTAAGACTATCGTAAGCCCTATATCATATGATACAAGTTGTTTTGAAACAACATTTATTGTGAATTACACAGCGCTAAATTTAAAATGTTTCATTATAGATTTAAACGGCCAACTCCAAGTGGGTTGTAAACATGGTCATTTTTAAAATATAATATTATGTAATAATCATAACATTTTACCAATTTGATTTGAATTCAGTACAACATGTCTAATACTGCATTTAATATAGCGTGAATGAGCTTTTGTATATGGAAATATATAGTAGCGCAACCCAGTCTCGTGACATTTCGTGACATAGTCACAAAATTTTAATCTATTGATTCGTGTTCATGGACACTTTTTTTTGTGTCACTCAGCAGGACTTTCAGTGTAATGCATTTCAATAGGGACTGTCTCGGTTAGGGTACCCCTTCAGTGTTTTAATCTTCGCATTTGTAAAACTAGAAATAATTTTATATTTATTCTTTTCGAGCACCTAACACCACTCCTTACCCTAAACCTACCCACTTCTCAACGATAAAACACAAGTAAATGTAAGAACAGGCACATTATTGCAAAAATAATGCAATAGGCTTGTTCGACTTCATGCGGCGCCGCAAAGATCGGCTGCCGCCTGACAAATGCAATGCATTCTGGTTAGAAAATTTCAATTTCAATTTAAATAATGCTGACAAATCTTTTTTTTAGTGTAGTCGACTTATACAGAGTCAAGTTTATCAAAAACACTGATAAAAGCATATATATATCCCCACTTTATTGGTATTCAAATAGTATATGTTTATGTTGAACTTTATTCATGAACAGATGCCACTGTATTAAGCGGTATATAAAGTGTTTCTGTAACGTCTGTGTATTTGACAAATATTGCATTTATTTCACTTCCTCTGTATGCAAAGACCGTGTGAGCATCACTACAGTAACGGGCAAGTCTAATTTCACGATCAAAGCTGTCGCAATGCTTGCTTCCTCGAGCGTCAATTTTCAATGTGCACAGTAAACACAGTTTTACGGCAGATTGCAGACGGAGATGGTGATTGGTTTTTGCGCGTGTTCTTCACGCAAATCAATCGTTTTACTTCGGAACACTTGTTTTTTTGTTTTTTTTAACTTTGAAATAAATAACGTTTGTTGTCATATCTGCCTGTTATATCTTGTGTTTTATATAATATACAAATGGGTAGGTTTAGGGGTGGGTTACGTGCTCAAACGTGCCAAGTTTGTAAATAAAAATAAAATAATAATAATAAATGTTAATATTATAATGTGGCTGATTAGAAAGAAATCACAGAACGTGTTACAGTGGCAGAAAAAAAAAATGTGGTGCAGGCACGAAAATTACTCTCTATTGAAATGCATTAGATTGAAAGTCGTGCTGAGTGACATGAGAAAAAAAAGGGAAATTCGTATCCGTGAACATGAATAAATAGATTAAAATGTTGTGACTATGTCACGAAATCCGGTGAGGAAGGGGGTTATCGTATTTGGAGTTTATAAGAATCAGTTTTTTTTTGTGTGATTAATCGCAGGATTTACAACCAGTGAATAAAACAAAACAAAACCCACATTTACCACTGTTCAGCGAATTTTTGCAGTTAAATAAAAGCATGAATTTGGTAATTCAGTTTGAGTGCTAAATACTTCCCAATGCATATTTCGCATCAGGTTCAGGTTGGTCTCGCGAGGAAGTGTTATTATGGATTATGGACTGGTATTTTGGCTGGAAGCAATGGTTTAAAGTTAAAAAATAATAATGGATTTATTACAAACACAGCTTTTCACTTCAAAAGACATTAATTGATGGACTGGAGTGATGTGGATTACTTGTGGATTGTGATGTTTTTATCAGCTGTTTGGACTGCAGCGTGAATGGGAACATCACAATAATCTACATTTCTCCAAATCTGATGAAGAAACAAACTCATCTACATCTTGGATGGCCTGAGGATGAGAACATTTTGAGCTAATTTTCATTTTTGGATGAACTATACCTTAAATTAAAACGGGATTAGTTTCCACTGTTATGCTGATGATACTCAACTATATATCTCAACAAGACCAGATGAAATTTCTAAATTATCTAAGATAACAGAGTGTGTTAAAATGTAAAAGATTGGATAACCAATAATTTTCTCTTACTAAATTCAGATAAGACAGAGATATTACGTATTGGACCAAACGACAGTACACAGAATCTCTTGGATTACAATTTGCAGCTAGACGGATGTACTGTTACTTCCTCTACAGTCAACAATCTGGGTGTTATATTAGACAGCAACTTGTCTTTTGAAAATCATATTTCCCATGTTACAAAAACAGCATTCTTCCATCTTAGAAACATTGCCAAGTTACGAAACATGTTACCTGTTTCTGATGCAGAAAAGCTAGTTCATGCATTCATGACCTCTAGACTGGACTATTGTAATGCACTGCTAGGTGGTTGTCCTGCATCTTCAATAAACAAGCCACAGGTAGTCCAAAATGCAGAGGCTAGAGTCCTTACCAGGTCAAGAAAATATGATAATATTACCCCAATTTTACATTCTCTGCACTGGCTACCTATTAAGTTCCGTATCAGTTACAAAATTTTTTTCATCAGATGGAAAAAAAAATGTTCTGAAATGTGATTCCAATGATATCATTCCTCTATGCCATTATAGTTGTGTTGTGGACTTCACTATTCTCATAGAATTAGAACAAATAATACATCTTTATAGTTATAGTTACAGTTAACACAGCTACTAATTACAGATTTTAAAATGGTTTGGGACCATGCATCTGCATAAAGAGACAACGGCAACCACATTTTCTGTAAAAGCCCCTCATCTTTTTTCTCAAGCGGTGGCGATCCGGTGTTTTAACGCTGCTGGGAAGCTCGGTTTCACACGGGTGTAGCGAGGCTTGTTAAGTTACCGCTGGATGCCCGCTTTGAGCTTAATGAGGTGTACGGAACCCCTCCTGCAGGATTCCACCTCATCACCAACACCACGGTTCCCATTTAGGACCCTCGGTCTCGGATCGGAAGGCTTTCAAGAACGCAGCTCACAGCTGAGTGAAAGAATCAAAAGTGGTGAGGCTTGTAAGAGCGTTCACCTGGCTTGACGCCTAACACTTACCACGGCCAGCCTCACACACATTCCCAGGCCATTGCTCCGGTAAAGAAAACGGCTTCATCAGAATTCTCCACATCTCTTGGCCCAGAGCGCCTTTCGGCCGAGCTGGGATTGGACAAGGTTCATTACCCCACTTTGATGTATTTCTTCTTTCAATTTTACAGCCCTGCACCTTTTCCCTCGTCAGGATCAACTCTGAGCACAGATAAAGACCAACCCTTCACACATCTGTTGTGGATAGGGAGAAAAAAAAGGCTTTGGGCCTCGGTTTTCTTTTAAGGTCGACCGTGAATATCATGTGAAGATGAGAGGGCATCATGTGAAGGCGATTCTTTCAATTCATCGGGCGAATTCGTATCCCTAATGGCGGCTAACAAGCTGCTGCTTTGAGAAGGTTAAATGCGCAGCCGGTTCTCTGAAAACAATCTGTTTGAAGAGTTCTTGCTAAAATGGACTATAGCGAGTGCCAAATGACCTCAAACAAGCTGGAGCCGGAGAGTCATCACACGGGATAATGCACACCGTCGGCACTCCTTGTCTTCACGCATGATCGCGCCGAATGTTCGTGTAAAAGATTGCGCGCTTCTGCCTCGTGATCTGAAAGTCTATCAGACACGCACAAGTTCACAAACAAACACCGATTGACTGCACTCGACAATCAAGAGGGCTCATTCGGTTTTCATTTTCGACCTCATTTAGCTCTTGTAGGAGATTTTTTAAATAAAACTTAAGTGTAAATATATATATTATATATATTATATATATATACGCTTTGTGTTTTGTTTAGGCTTCTGCTTATTCAGCTGTTTTTTAAAAAGATTTTGGACAAGATGCTGACAAAAACTGGGCGTGGAGGCTGCGAAGAAAATAAATAAAACATACGAATATGATTATCAGATATTTTAGGGCTGACTCAGGCATTCAAGATCTAATCAAGATAAATTATAAATGCAATAATAACATGAAAAAGCTTTTTTTGGTAAAGTTACGATTAATATACTATTTATTCATTAATAATCATAATAGTACTTCAATCTGCTTTGCTACGACTTTTAAAAACGTTTTTCGTAAATGTAACATAATTTAGTTGAACAAAAATTCTAATTAATCATATATATTTCATGAGAGAAACACTCTGACAGAACTGAAAAATTAATGGCAATATAATAATAATAGATATGATATAATAATATAAACAAATAAATACCATATTTTATTCTAAATAGACAGAACAAAGAATGGCCAGGAAGGATGGATGGATGGATGGATGGATGGACGGACGGACGGATCCTGACATCAAAAAGTTTGAAATACATATTTTAGAAGACAAAGTATTTTCTGAAACTCTAAAAGAGACATGTCCAATTATTAAGTTTTTTTGATTTATATTTAATCTCACTGCTGTCTTGGAAAATAATCAAGTTATTAACTACATCTCATTTTTTATTTTTCTATCCTACAGAAACAAAGAACTGTTCTGCAGTCCCACTGTAAGTCAAGCTGGGCAAAGCGGATGGTAATTTAACTGCATCATCTAGCGTTGAGCCGAGAGTGAGGACGTAGGAGGGCCGTATTTGTGGCGGCTCATCTAACAAGGTCACGATGTTTGGGTTAAGGACAGACAAAATTAATATGTGACTGCACTAGGAAGGCCACATTTAATTTCACAGGTCCTGCCTTCCCCTTTCTCCATCTGTGAGAGAGGGGCAAACCGTGGCCTGATGAGGGCACAGCCATCACGGTTGCCTTGGCAACATTTAATTGCTTTGCCTCTGTCAAAATGGCAATGTTTTTGTTCTTTTTTGTTCCTCATCTCTCTCGTTCTCTGGCTCTGATACACTCAATTCCATTTCTGCCAATAACCGCTAATCCTCCTGCCAGAACCACAATCATGTGGTTTCATCTCCAGCATGGGCCACGCTTTCCTCCCGCTGAAGGGACGGTGCAGCATCCACGCTGATCTGATGTTTTGCTGCCAGTGGCAGTTCTTTTGCTATACAACATATCCAAGAGGCTACAGGAACATAAAGTATACTTTAAGCAGCTTAAAATAACAAGTTATTTTATTTTTGTGTTTCTTGTTTTGTTTTGCTTCTTTTTTATTTAATTTTGTTTTATTTAATTTTTGGTTTTGTTTTGTTGTATTGCATTTTGTTTTATAATTTTATTTAACTTTTTTCTTTGTTGTTTGTTTTATTTATTTATTTAGTTATTTTATTTCATTTTTGTTTTGTTGTATTGTGTTTTGTTTTATTTAGTTTGATCTATTTATTTACTTTTTGTTTTGTTTGCTTGCTTGTTTAGTTTTATTTCATTTTATTTTGTTGTATTGCATTTTAATTTTTCTTAGTTATTTCTTATTTTTTGTGTTGTTTGGTTGTTTATTTCACTTTTTTGTTTTATCTTTTGTTTGTTTATTATTTAGTTTTGTTTGGTTTGTTTTACTGCATTTTTTGTTGTTTGCTTTGTTGTTGTTTTTTTGTTTCCTCAAGATGATGCACATTTTTGAGCATGGCATGTCTTGTAACTATGCAAATTAATAATTAACATTCTATGCTCTAATTTCTAAAACAGCAAAATAATGCACAGTAACGTTAACATGATTAGAACTAATCAATAGATCACTAATATATCCGTAACATCTAACAGTATTTCTAGCGATTGCATTCGGGACTGAATGCATTTTAACTATTGAATATTGTTTCTGCCATTTTTAAATTTTTTGGACAGTATAACTGTTTTTTTATATTAATTGTATTGTTTGGATTTTTTCCATAGTGTACATAATTTTACAGTGGCTCCAAAATTTTTTAACACTTAAGTTATTCTCAGTACCATTAAAATATTAAACTAAGATAACATTAGCATACTTCTCAAACAAAACATGTCACAAAAACAAAGTTTTGAAATGCTTCAGTTTGATATACTCCTCAAAGGGAAGACAAACAGTATTCTGTTTGTCAACGGTTAGTGGAACATGTTCATACTTAATGTGATAAACTACACCTGTAGATACTCTGCTACACCTATACATGGACAAACGCAATGATCCAGATTCCCTCCACTGACTAACACCTTTGTTTTTGGGCTAGGAAAGTCATATGACATTTTTCCTCATTACACTGCTTTGACTACATCCCACTGTGGATTCTAAAAGAGATTAACATCCATTAAAAACTCCACGGTGGACTGACCGCGGAGACCTTCTCACAACAACACAGACTAAGTGCAATTAAAGCTCTTCGACCGTCTTTGTCTAAAATTTGACATGGTGGCAGAGGGGGACATGACTGCGAGCCTATTGTTTTCCAGGTTTTGACGGAGGATATGGCTTAGCACAAGTAGAGCTTAAAATTCCATTTGTCTAGGAACTGAATCAGACAGAGGGTCTTAATGCAGTTGTGCTCCTTCAGAGCCAAGAGGAAGCTGGCAGACTCTGAAGGAATGTGTGAGAACAGGTCTACAGGAAGGAGTTGATCTGCATTGGTCTCAGTGAATTAAGAAAAGAAGGACATACACGGACATGAGATATGATGACTGGCTCGTTTTTAGATGTGGCAACAAGCCACACATTTGTATGTGTTTACTGCTTTGTTTTACCACCCAAATCACTAAAGTATTGTGCATAAATGTAACAGACAAAAACAGTGCTAAGTACAATTTACACGTAACATTTTTTTTTTCTTTTAGGCTGGTTCTAAGTGTTCGGTTTTGACAAATCCGGCAGATTACAGCAATTTGGCGTACTTTACACGACTGTACAATGTCACTCCACCATTGCGATCCAAACACCAGAATTGGCTCTTTAAAATTACAAAATTGTCTAAATACATGCCTTCATCATTTGATGAATTACCGCTGCTATGATCATTAGAACATAAACACAAACATCTCATTTTATTAAAAGTCTGCTTATAATTGCCTCCTAAATTACCGCCAGCTTTTCGCGGGTTGTTCAAACCTCGCCTGCTAATTGCGCCCATCAACAACCCTGACTTATTTTCATGTCGTGCATTCTATAATAAGCCTCATTTGCATATAAAGGACAACAATGATGATGAAATAATTGACATATGCCTGGTACAGCAATAAACTGGTGCATTAATGTTTCTGGTCACGTTGAATGAGTTGTTGGATAGTGAGTAATACTACTATAGTGAAAAAAATTTATATGCATACTGTGTGATGAGTAGCATATTTGCTACAATAAACATCAATCAAAAAGTTTTCATGTCAACTTTCTAATATAGCTATAATTCGTTTTTTTATTAAAATTCGTTGTTGAAATATACCATTTAAACATGGCTAGTCATAAGACTTGACAGATTTACTTTACTGCATTAAATAATAACAATATATATAGATATATCTATATATATATATAGAGTATACTATATAATATAATATATTGGGACACATAGGCTATATTATTAAAACAAAACACTCCTCTCTAGAGTTCGCTTTTTGTATAGGTTCAAACGAGTTGAATATGGCTTTCCTGAGGTAAATGTACGTGACATATTGCTCAGCGTTTCTTGACGTCTTTTTGTGGTTGAAACATGATTACACGAGAGATGAAACATTACATTAAGTTGTACCTTAAGTTAATTTAAGTGTTTATCTTCGCTGTAATGAGTAGTACTAACGTGGAAGTGATGACAGTTTCACGTGGCTACGTGCTGCCTTTTGAAATGAGGTAATCTGTCACGTAACATTAAAGAGCGCCAAAACGCAATTATTGATCGAATTTCACGATGAAACGACATATTTTGAAAGTGAAATTTTATTTGTTGTAAAAAAAAAAGTTTCAAAGCAGTAAGCCTATAGCCAATATTGGATGTGTGGTGGGCTGCAAATAACTTTTATTCGCTCATCAGATGAAAACAGCATAGACCTAGACTATTTTTTTTTTAAGATAAACCACTGGCAAGAATGCAGAGGTCATTGTGGATGGTGACACTTTCCGGCACTATTTGTAAGTCCAAAGTTTTTTAACATTTACAAAGTGGTCCCAAAATGTATCTGGACACTTAAGCCAAACTTAAGAGGGACATATCATGAGGAATTAAACTTTAATCACACTATGAAAACATACTTTAACTTCCAGAACTGACATTTCAAAAATGACATTTCATCACTTATTGACATTTAAACATTTTCAAGTGTCCTAATACATTTGGCGCCAATATGTCATATTTGGGGAATGTAACATTTCTTGGAATGTAGCAGAGAGACAGCTATTGCTCAAATGTATGGTATGTGCAGACATCTGCCATGAAGACGGGCAGGAATTTGAGCAGGCCAGCGCTTCGCCCACCTGAGCAATTTGGTGCAGTGATGGGCGTTCAGAAAAAAAAGGATGGCTCCATCTCCTGTGGGAGCGGGTGGGCTTGAGGGGCATGCTGGAAATCTGAGTAAACAGCGGCTGTCTTTTGCCTCCTGCACCAAGTGCAAGGCTGGCTGGGAGATTTATAGTTGTCAGGGTTTGTGTAAGAGGCCTTGGAATATGTTCCAATTTCAGCTTCCCAATCAAACCCAGCTAATGTAATAGCCCCATCTCAGGACCGCCCGCACCCACCTACCAATCCCCGACCCCCTCCACCCAAAACAAAATCAGTGGCCGCAGCCAGCCCAACGGACCGCAGGTGCGCGCTCGGCTATAACGCTCATTTTCAGCAAGCGCGCCGGCGAGTGGGTGAAGAATGGAATCATGGGAAACAGCGGTGGCTCTCATAAACATTTTACAAGGATGATTACGTACTGGTTAGACTGGAGAAATCTCTAGCCACGGTGAAATCAATCACAGTCGGACCCCTCTATCGTAACTGCAAACAATGCTCTACACTGGACGTGTGTATTCTGGTGTGTTTAATGCAGGCATTGTTGCGTAATATTTGTGTCAGTTCATTTGTGGTGCAAGCAAACAGATGCTTTACGCATTTTGGGTTACTGTGCTGAATTAGGGTTGGTTTCCAAATATAGTATTGCTTTTTCTGATGAATGTATTTGGAAACAGATACACAAAGTGCTTTTCTTCAGATGTTTTGTAACTGACTATGAGAACATGGGCTTAGGTAATAAAATAAACCCTGCTAAAAAGTAGCTTAAAATTAACAAGCTGGTTAAATTGGTCTCTTTGAAGGTTTTAGAATGGTTTTAGACGAGTTTAAGACAGAGAGCTTAAAGTGCCCCTATTATGCCATTTCCAATATTGCCTTTCATGCAGTGTGTAATGTAGCTGTATGTGAATGTACAGTAAACGATCTGCAAAGTTGTAAAGCTGAAAATAAATAAATAAAGTTATTGTCTCCCAAAATAAAGAATCGACTCTGAACAGCTGAAATGAGTCGTTATTTTGAATCCCACTTCCGTGATGGTTACACGTCACAGGGTAGCAAATTTGCATAATTCCCGCCTATGTTCTAAGTTGGCCGGCCGCGAACAATTTGACCCCGCCCACAAACACGTCATTCTACTGACGACTGCTTCTCTAATCTCGGGGAGTTCAACACGGGATTCACAAAATGCTTGCTCTTGAAAGATGGATCAGTGCAGTTTTATTTGGACCAGCTGCTCCACTGAATCACAATTTGTAAGTATGATAAATAATAGATGTTTGGATTTTCTATAGAGCGTTCAAAATACAGAACTATTGAAATAGGCGTATCGTTACCGACACGCGCTGTACACCGTAGACCAATCACAATTAGGCCATCTGACCAATCAGAGCAGAGCTGGCTCACGGAAAGGAGGGGTTTAGAGAGACTGAATCTTTGAACTGCTTCGAACGAATCGTTTGAGAATCGCTGGAAAATGAGGTGATATTAAATGCATATTTTAAGAAAACAAAAGCGTTTTTTGACCTTGCATGCATGTAATCCGTTTGTAGGAGACTCCCAAACAACCGTAAAAATGGTATAATAATGGGGCACTTGCTTACACAGTTCCACAGCGGAGCACAGCTAGATCGTCCTAGATCAGTAAATAACTGGTGTAAGTAAAATATCTGTAAAAATGTGAGTAAAGCCCACATTTGGTCTATCAGTGAAAATATGAAACGGTTTGGCTTATCATACACATTAAATATGTATTCATATACACTTAAAATGATTAGCATCATGTTTCAAGTATTATCATTTGCATTACGTTTCATGCAGCATTTACTTCTCCAAACAACACTTGCATTATGTTCGCAGATATTCAACTGTCAAAGGTGATGACGTCTAGCTACTAAATTATAGAGGTTTACTGCTATGCTAGCATTATCAACAGGTAAAATCATTTACCATGTTATACCCACCTGTCTCTGCAAACTTTCTGAGTTAAATGCATTAGCACATTGCATGCTAATGAGTGAGGCAATCATTATTATCATACTGATATAAAGTAAGAATATCCCAAATCCCGACTCTGAATAAAAAGCAGCATGAGTCCACTTGTTTCTTTCATGACATTCAGGTAACCAATCTTGTCAATCTAGCATGCCAATCTTGTGTCAAAACAAATTACAGGCTGTTTCACTGTGGCAATCTAGTTAAGGTAAAAAAAATTCTATGTAAGTTTCCAAGAAATAAATGTCTCAACAAAGTTTATGTTACGCCGCATTTTTTATGTATGTTGCGATGGACAAAAATACACAGGCCTTAAACCTCATACTGCCACTTATTGTTGTGGAAGAAGCATTATGCAAAATAAAATGTTTTGGCTACCAGTGCCATTGTAGAAGAACTGGTTTTCTGGTGTATTTGTCAAACATTGCACAGCAAATTCTACTCCAAAATATATATTTTCTTTTGCTGCTAGATAAAGCAGTAGCCCTAACCGTCATACTAACATCTACTGGTGTGGATGTACAATCACACATTTTCAGTTACCATTTCCATTGCAGAAATGCCTATAAATGTTAATCACGGTTTTTGGTTTATATTTTGATGGACAAAAATACAAAGGACTTGAATATTATACTGACACCTACAGGTGTGAAAGAAACATCATGCAAAATCAGTGTTTTGCACGCAAATATTTCTGGCTACCAGACTAGCCTACACTTTTAAATACCCTTTTGCAAGCATATTTGTCGCCCATGACTAATATATTCAGCAACCACAAGTAATTTTCTGATGTTTTATTTTTTATATAATTGGTGATAAACATTCCATACTGACACCTACTGGTGTGGATGCAACATCAGACAAAGGCAAACATTTTCAGTTACAAATACCATTGCAGAAATACACTAATTGAACACTATACATTTTTTTTTTTTACATTAAGATTTTTTGTAATATCCTTTGAATTTTCACATTTTTGAATTTAAGTTGCCTCTTAAACTGCAAATACGTTTTATTTTTACTACAATTCAATTTTTTTAAAGACTTGACGCATTATCTTGAGCTCTCCAGAGATAGTCAAAAAACCCGCACAGTGTGGCAGTAAGTATGCGAAGAGAAAGGAAGATAGAGAGAGGAAGATAGGGAGAGGAAGATAGGGAGACGGTGTCCTTTGGGAGAAGGCAGAGGTTGTGAGCACAGTGGAGACAGACAGACAGTATAGGTGACAAAAAAAAATTTATGATGCAGCAGAGCTCCAGGCACAAAGGTCCCTGACAGGTGAGACCATATTATAGATGAGCTGTGCATGATGATGTCGGCAGGTGTGTGGCAAATGGATTTTTTTTAAAGATGATGGTAAATTATTTATAAACACAATCATAAGTATCTGAGAATAGGCCTCATGGTTAATGTAAACGAAAATATTTTTGTTTGTAATTTTTAAGCAATTTACTTCACCTCTGAAATGGTCTTTTCATCCAAAGTCACTCAGACACTGAAAATAATATTAACCAATCCGAAAATATCTCTATAGGCATTCTTTTAAGTTATCTGTAGATGTTTCCATCTAGAAATGAACTAAAAAAATAGATACAATTTTATGTATAAAGTGATTTACATTCTGTTTTATAAGTTGCGTCAAACTCTGTGTCTGCCCTAGTTCTTGCAAACAAATTTAAATGCCCGCATTAAGATTGACTGGAGTTTGTTGCCATGACATTTATGTGTTATGTATGTTTCTTGTACATTGTGAATTCTTGCTTTCGCCTGCCAATTGCATTTCTCACCATTCTTTTTGTGAGTATATTGGGTCTGCCTAGTTTTTTTGTCCATTTGCCTGGATTTTGTTTTAGAAAATTAGATTTCAATTTGAATTTGTCTACCTTGACTGATGTTGTCTTCTCTCAATAAAGTTGCAAATGGATTTTGAACTACAACCTGAATCAGCTACATTACGCCCGAGAACATTTTCGCAAGCTAACTGATGCCACTGGGTACGAGTTTTCACCTTACTATAAAATCAATCACAATGAATGTTGAGTTAAAACGTCTCAGAGATTGTAAGATTTTACTGTGAGTTTTAACATACCCTTAGTTTTCAGTCCCTCTCTTCTAATTTTTCTGCTGGCTTAGGCTGAAGGAGTTACCTTTTTTTCCCCTTGTACCAGCACCTGGTTGTATAAAACACACCATCTGTGTTTTATTCAGCTGTCTCTGACTACTTGGAGGGAATGGAGTTGCGCTTCTGTAGCAAGTACAGTAATTACACAAAGCTCCATTAAATACTAGGAATGTGAGAAAGACCCAACACAGATGTTACAGTGAATCTGCAGAAAACTAGTGAAGAAATAATGTAGGATGGTTGGCAGTGGGTGCAAAAGGAAGAGAAAGGACACACTGGGGGGGAGGGGTCTAACCAAAATCTTATATGAACGCATAATACAATGATGCAATAAAAAATAGATTATGTTCTTAGTGGAACTCCTGACTGTTGATTGCAGACTTTGCTATCTTGCTAAATCTAAGCACGGTTTGAGATTATTGTTGAGATCTGACACTCAACAGGAGACATGTTTCACACCAGGGGGGGCAGGGAAATGGCTCTATCCTTTATCCTATATCCTTTAATAAGACCGGTTTCTTGTGTCTTACCTCCTGTTTTGAACTATACTACCCTACGAGTTGGTCAAACAGTGGTTTTAACCCAACTGCAAGGGCCGAATCCCAACCTCTGTTATTGTTACATGGCCGATGATTTGGCCTTGGATCAGCACGCTGAAAGGCTGCCAAAGAAAACCAGCATGCCATAAACAAATCAGTATTCACCTTAGCGCAAGCTGCAGTTTGAAGATCTATTGTCAGAATGACTTTTCTTGAACCTTCTTTCTTAAGTGCAGTCATGCAACAAGATTACCTCATTTGAAATGCCTCTCCCATACCTGTCAGACCAGCGGCAGATGCGCGGCTAAGATTCCAAACACCATCACTGGATTTAATCCAGGGCTGAATCTGCTTTGCTGTTTGTAACTCTGTGGTCTTAACTCCGTCTTCTGTTCATGCCGCAAAAATAACCCTTGAGAACAATGTGGGCCCAGCCGACAGAATCCAAAAGGAGTGCTGCAGTCATTGCGGCGAAAAGGGTGTGTGAAGGAAGATGGGCCGATGTGAAACAGTGTCTCTTTGGCCACTATTTTTGATCTTCTCAGCCACATGTACATAAGCATAATCATAAATATCTCCTGCCAATTAGGACATCAGAGCTACGGGGTAAGAGTTTTATCGCCAAGCTTTGATGATGCTTGATATTTATATTGTGAGTGTTATGCATAACTGAGAAGTGTGAACTGCTTGTTGGTTGAAGGGTTGAAATCTTCACACTGTAAAAGTGTGATTCTCAAGCATGTGGAGATTCTCACGTCAGAGCAGGGAATCAATTCTGGCATGTAAAAAAACAATGCACATTTGCTGCAAGAGAAAAGATGACAGACATGTATGTGAGACTGGAGCATGCACTGCTTCAGTTCCCTCCTTCAACACATTAAGGGGTTCAATTTGATGTGTTTGATTTCCCAGCTGTAGAGTCCAGATAAAACAAGTTCAAGGTGGTAGTTGTGGTTTGAAATATGCTTGTTGTTTTCTAACTGGTTTAGGTCATTGGGGGTACCATCTTGCATATTTCAGCTAAAAGTTAATTTTGTCTACATTTAGAAGTACATCAGCATTTCGATTAGCCCAAAGCTATGGTCAGATATGGTCTCTGAGGTGGTCATGATTGGAATATGCTAGCTGGTTGTTGTTACACACTCATCAGCTCATAGTCAAACTGATCTACTGACATAACCACCTTGAAACCATCTTAAGATGGTAGCTCTAGTTTAATCATGACAACTGGAAACTAGCTGCTTCATGTAAGTCACCATTAGCTGGTGCAAGATGGTTTAAGTTGTCAACCAGCTGGATTACCACCTCTGACAAGGGTCCTGTTGAGAACAAAAAAAAGGGGGTCAAGCTGGTCTACCAGTTAAGCGAATTAAGCCCTACCAGCTAGTAGTTGAACTGGTTAACAACCTAAACCAGATAATACATGCTAGAAACCATTTTATGGTAGTCTATGTGGTTTCACATATAGTTTCTGGTCTCTAACTGGTCTCTAATTCATCATGGCCATTTGCTGAACAATCATAGTTTAGAACAGGGGTGTCAAACTCAGGGGTGTCAAACAGTTCCTGGAGGGCCATTGTGCTGCAGAGTTTAACTCCAACCCTAATTAAACACACCTAAACCAGCTAATCAATGATTTCAGGATCACTAGAAACTTCCAGGCAGATGTTTTTGAGCTGGTTGATGCTAAATGCTGTAGAATAGTTGCCCATGACACATGTGGTTCTGTTGGTTGACTTGCTGAACTACCATCTCAGTCAAGGACTCTACATGGAGAAAACAGTTTAAACCAATTAAAATTGGTTTTACTAGTCACTGGAACAAGGTAGCTGGTTGGTTGCTGGTCCAAGATAGTCTACAAGGGTAGCCAGGTTAACCCCAGCAGCTGGGAGTTAAGCTGGTCAGCCACCTAAAACCACCTTGTACCAGCTTATGGTGGTTGGAATTTCAGAGCTGGAGTCTAAAGCCCAAAACATACTGCACGGTTTTAGCAATCCTATAAGATCACTGCATGTCGCACTGTGCGACATGGATCTAATAAACTTGGCTACGACTTGTGTGTAGACTGTACGATGATGACACCTATTGACTCGTACGATACAACACACGTTACTATAGAAGAAAAAACGTCATCAGTATGCGCGAGTGGTAAACAAAAATAACACTACAAATCACACTTTAGCAGTTGTATTGTTTATTTGTGCTGAAAAAAAGTGGAAGCGGCGAAAGAGGAAAAGATAAGAGCTTGGGGTAAGCAGTTTTCTGTTTTTTTTTTTTTTTTTTTTTGTTTTTTTAGCGCCTTTTTGCGTTGATTTCATGTCACAT
Source organism: Sinocyclocheilus anophthalmus (assembly GCA_018155175.1). Classification (NCBI taxonomy): domain Eukaryota; kingdom Metazoa; phylum Chordata; class Actinopteri; order Cypriniformes; family Cyprinidae; genus Sinocyclocheilus; species Sinocyclocheilus anophthalmus. The sequence goes on from JADLZN010012049.1 coordinate 308,880, forward strand.
TTTTAATGGTTGGTCAGTAAACGTGAACCGTACGCCGCAACCAAACTGTGTGATGATCATGCTGTATCGTAGGCTATCTTTGGTCGCAAGACGTCTTTGAACCTCTCTCACTGTACGACAGAGGACCACCGATTAGGAGCCACTATCACAGAAATTGCCACGATTGTTTCACGATGCCAATATTTCGTCTGTGACAGCTGAAAATCATGCAGTGTGTTTAGGGCTTAACTGATTCATGATGGTCATCAGCTGGTCCAAGATGGTTTAGGTGGTTGACTAACTGGATTATATTGGTCAAGAGCCCTGTTGGAAACAACAAAGTTGTTAAGATGGTCTTTGGACAGAGTTTGAGACCACTGGTTTATATGGTTAACCAGCTTGACCTAAATCTTTGTCAAGGGCCCTGCTGAAGAAAAAAAAAAAGTCTACCAGCTCACCAATTCTACCTGCTATGAACCAATTCATCAGTTGCCCACCAGATAGTAGTTAAGCTTGTCAGCTACCAAAACCTAACTTTTTTCAGAAGGGACTTGCACTCATAAGACTTAAAAAAAACAATCACAGGAAATGTGCATTAAACTCCTTGTATGCACATGTCTTTAGTTTAGTTGATGCAGAACAAGCCTCACCCTCCAACAGGATATTATAATGTTTGGTTAATGTTGGTCCCTTTTCATTTCAACCACATATAAGATGCAATGAATCAAAGAGGGTTTTGTTGTCAACAGTACCCAGAGCCTGCTTCTGGATGTAAGACAACCTCAGATGAAGGGTTCGTACCCCACACCATTAATCGCCAATATTGTTAAATAGGTGTTTCAATGACTGTGATTTCTAATGTCTTACCTGCAAGTTAGTTCTGAAGTAGGTATTGATTTTTTTTCCTGCAGTGAGTGCAGCTTCTCCCTTGATAATAGATCGCAAAGTGTAGGGTTTTCACATCTGTATGGGGCCATTTGATTTGTCTGCTAGGTCCTTCAATCATTCCCTAGGTTATTATGTACAGTTAGACCAAACCATCTTACAAAGCCTGGACAAAAGACATAACACGTCCTCATAAATAGATTTGCATTTATGCAAGTAAATACTGGCGATTGCAAAGCAGTAAAAACTTGTTTTGTTCTTTTTTGTTAAAATCTTCCAAAAAGAGAATAAAGCCACAGCGGAACTAATGGACTTCAGAAGAAGCAGGTAGGCCATTATGCTAAATTTTTCAACCAAAATTGCCCACATATGACTGAAATTATCAACTAAACGTCAGTATGTTGTGGTTCAAGCTGATTTAATCACAGACAATTGCCGACAAGTGTATGTGTACATTGATGCCACATTGTCATCATACATAAATTAGGTGTTTTAAAGGAAGACTCAAAACCGTCAACACAGCCTGCTCAAGCTGAGTTAATGTGTTATGTGTCAGTTTGTGCCCGCCGGTGGTGTTATTCGTAGAATGGAGAAGTATGTGCCCGTGCTTTGATAACACACGCTGCTCTTGCTGATTTAAATCAAGGGTGGCGTGCCATTGTGCAGAGAAACAGGCAAACAGAGGGGCCTTTGTGTGTGTGAGGTGTGTATGTGTGTGACGAGATTAGGCTTGCCAAAGCCCACCCTCTAAAATGCTTACAAATATTGTGCAAACCACCATTATAAAACCAACACACTTGGTGAAAAAAAGGTATTTAAAAGGCTAATAGTGTATAAAGATTTAGATATCAGTGGTTTTGGAAGGCAAAGAGTGTGTTTGAAACCCAAGGTCAGGCTCTTGTCTAGACAGCTTAGTTAAAATGGTAAAAGGAACTGGTTTTATTGACAACTTCATTAATATTATACTTGATTTCAAATGAATCATGTACAGAAAATAGCTCTTTTTTTTTCTTCAGAGGAATGTGAGGTCATTGAAATAGATGCACGATCAAATTCTGGAAGTGCCGGATCCGGATCCAGGCTGTTCCGGCACAAATTATGCCCTGCATGCTTCCCCTCCAGTATCAGCTGTGCATGTGAATCAACACCGAAGGCAACATTTTCTCAAAAATATAACATTCACAAGAATGATACATTGTTTACTGCAATTGTGATTCCTTTGCAAGTACGTTTATGCCTCCCCTGTGCCACATTAAAGTCTGTTTAAATGCACTTTTTCACAATATATGCCTTTTTCGGTGTAAAGAACGCTCTAGAGAAAAAGCCTACCACAGATTTTTTGAAATGCAAAAGCAGCCTAAATTTATCAAAATGTATTTTCCATTAAATGTAATGATGTAAAAAAAAAAATTTATTATTATTTTTTTTTATGCAAAAAAGTGCATTATTACACTGGCATTCCAATAGGACTGTGGGATAAAGCAGTGCTTTATATAAATTGTCAAATCCCACAAAATGAATGTTGCTTAATTTTATATTGCCAGCAAAAAATCCTTGTGAGTATATTGTAAATATATCAAATATTCAATATTTACCTCCTAGTTAGATAGATCCAATAGATGCACTGAAGAAAGTGGTGGATAACAATATTGATGTAGCTCACACATTATAAAGATCTAGGAATTCCCAAGTGTGTAGACTGGGGTTGCTATCCGATAATCACCAGCATCAGACATAAACCATTTTCAAATGTCCTGTGGTTGTGAGAGGCATTGGGTTATTATGATGGTGATGGCTATATCAGGAAGATGAGGGGATCGTTATACAAATTAATTGAATAATTTATCAAGCGAATCCATGATTAGTCAGGTCTGAATCAATGGAGTACAGGCAAATGTGCTTGATTAGACGATCAGGCTGATCCGTAACTAGCAGACAGTCTATGATGAGCCGATACTCTGTTCTGAGTGCTCATAGCAAAGACTTAAATCAGTTTATATCAGCATTGACACTACAGCTACCATTTTGATCATGGTGTATAGATGAAAAGATTGATAGACAGACAGAAAGATACCTAGATAGAACTATAGCTAGAACGATAGCTACATCCACAGACAGACAGACACAGACAGATGTATAGATAGGATAAAGATAGATAGATAGCTATACAAGCAGATCAACAGACAGACAGACAGAACGACAGCCGTACAGAATTATAGAAGACAGACAGACAGCTGATAATACGACAGAACAGACAGAAGAGACAGATAACGATAGATAGTAGACAGACAGACGACAGTGACAATGATGATACAACATAAAAGACTGATAGGATAGATAGATAATAATAGATCGATAGAGTAATACGGATAGATAGATAAGTAGTATAGATATATCACATACATAATGATAGTCGAGACAGACGATGACAGACCGACAGTGATAGATATATTTTAGCGATAGATAAGATACGATAGATAATAACACAATGCCAGACAACAGACAGACAGACATATAGATAGACAAACAAACAGACAGACAGAAGATAGATAGAAAGACAGAAAGAAGATATATAGATAGACAGAAAGAAGATAAGCTATACAGCCATGCAGACTAGAGCACAATGATAACAGTACATACAGATGATAATTGAATAGACAGACAAGACAGACTGATAATAGATAGACATCAGACAGACAGACAGGCGATGAGAGACAGTCAGACAGTACACAATGTAACAGACAGTTATGAATAGATAGATAGTATAGATATATTAGATAGATAGATAATAGATAGTAGATAGCACCACAGGTACAGACAAGACACGATCAGACATAAAAGAGCAGACAACAGACAGATATTCACACAATTTACGATAACAGACAGTTGGGAGATAAGAGTTAGCTGACAATAGTAGCTAATCTTCTTAACACCAGCTTGGCCAGGGGGACGGATGAAAAATCAACTAGACGCTTAAACGCCACACAATCGAACCAGAGCGAGCTAAGACACTTTGAGCTGCTCTCTAAAATCCCTCCATAATGACAGGCTGCATAGAAAAAAATACATAAAAGGACAAACCTATCTCACAAACAGGCACACAAGTCGATAAACATATCTCTCCATTTCTGATTTACTAGCCTGCCGCGAGGTCTTTCTCCAGCTCTTGCATACAATAAGAATAAATAGCTACAGCTTCACAGGCTAAAACCACATTGCTAAAGCCATATCTGCCCCACACCGGCGAAGCTAAAAAATTTTTTTCATTTTGGGTCTTCACCTCTCACGGTCTAGGATATAACTCCTAGCACGTTAACCCCATTAGCCACAACACCACCCGATTGCGCTAGGCAAAGACACTTATCAAACCCGCACTCAGTGCTAGCATCTCAGGCCGGGCCTGTGCCAAAGGATACTTTGCTAGCAGGAGGATAGCAAATCCTTCCTGTTTATTTTATTATTATTTTTTTTTTTAAATGTACAGGCCAAGGGGTATTTTTAACCGCAGTGTGTGCGGAGGCAATTCTTCTTTCACTTCTAGATCAGGTAGATCAGGAAGCAGCTAACAGTGCAAACGGTGGGAACTTGTAACTTATTTGATGGTATTCATTGAGAAAGAACAGTTTGGGGCTTGTTTTTATCCATCAGAAGTTGAATGAATGTTGAAAAGTGGTTGTTAAATGCTATAATTTAAAGCCCTAAACCTAAATATTAAGCTTTAGTGCGAAACCCACCTGCATTGTTCGTGCTACGAGCATGAATAGAAACTCAAACCATGTGGCTTGTGTAAAAGTAGTCTGCTGTTATGTTACATATGTTAACCCTAACATATGTAGCAACATGATACCATTCACTCACAACACTTAAGTAATTACATAGACTGGCTTAGCATTGTAGGGTCTAAGAGTTTACATAGGTAATTAAAATATATGGACTTTTCTTAGTAAATTAATTGTGATAATTTGTTCAAAAGTGTCATTTATATATTTTAAATGTTAAAGTGATGCAAAGTCCCTAATATAATACTATAGAAAATAATATATATAGCTTCAGTAAAATAATGAGAAGCTTACATTTCTAAATTTCTTTGAACAAAAGGAATTTATTTATTTAGTTATTAATTAATTTATTTATTATTATACTACTGTTCATGCCCCCTACATAAATACATACATAAAATTGGGTTCATGATTTATAATTCAGAATGTGTTATATTTATATTTATTTATAATTCATCTCCCTGTCCCACGACACTTACTCCAAAAATACATAAATAAAATAAAAAAAGGTTAATTGTCAATTTATTCATTTAGAGAAATATTTATGAATTAGTTAAAACAAACAAGCAAACAACATGTCTGTTATACAATGCAATATTTACAGAAGTATCAACACAATAATCTAGACTACACAACATTTATTTTGAATTATTATATTTAAAAAAATAACACATACAATATAACTACACTGGCTTTAATATATTATTTATCAACTATTATTTTATCCGGCATGGTTTAATTTTTATTTTCAGAATGCAAAATAAGCCAGGTAGTTATTGTTACTGTTTTATTTTATTTCAAATAGTATTTAAATATAATATTTTATGTATCATCAATAAGTATATAGCATACTCGTGCGCATATATTACAGACAAACATATAATTATTAGGGTCGCAAATAATTTTAACACAAACAAATATTTAAGAACAGATATATGTTTGCCCATAAAATAAGACATGGGCATAATAAATAAATTAACTAAATAAATATTGACACTGAAAGCATTCTTCATTCATGTTATTTATTAATTTATGTATTTAATTGAGTGGGTGAAGTATGAAATAAAATGAGTAAATAAATAAATAAATAAATAAAATAATAATGTGGTCTAACTAACATGCAGGAAATATAAATATAAATACCTATTAAATACAAAAAATATCTTTCTAAGAAAGTGGTTCATATGTTTTAAACCATAAAAACGTTCTAATTTATCATTGACCCATCTTTCTAGTGGTTGTGTTTGGCATTCCCACAGCGTTTATCCCACCTTCAATCTCACTTTACATTTCACAGGGGTCATGAACGATCCAGACCTGGACGGTTTGAGAACAGACAGACCCGGATCTTCTGAAATTGCGGCGTCTCCCAAACACGAGCAGGCCTGCCAACTCCCCTCAAAGCCCAAGAGGATGATTAATGGGCAGGTAAAGACTTCCCGAGCCACGTCTAGATACCTCAGCGCGCAGATAAAAGTCAAAGCGTATCATGGGGCCAAACGTGCTCTCTCAAAAGTGCTAGAACACAAAGCCTCGTTCGTCATAAAGCTTTCTGTGCCTTCTCTGTTTTCTCTGCAATCCTCAACACGTTCAGACAGGTAACGGATCCCGTCGAAAACAGCCAGAGGACTCTGTCTTTTCTCTTCTTGCTACATCAATTTGGTCTCCTGAAGACAGTGACTTCACCTCGTGTGACTCTGAAGAGTGAAGCGACATCAAAGATGCACTGAGCAAATATAAGCTATATGCAAATGAGTGACTGGTGGTTGCCAGAGAGTCGGGTTAATTGGGGAAAGGAGAGCTCCAGCAATCTGTTTCATTGCTTTTTGCTCTCTGCGCGGGAAAGATGAAAGACGGAGCCTGGAAGTTTCCCTCTTCTTCTGCGCTTGTCGGAGCTCAATACAGCTTGTTTGTTGTGTTGCGCTTCTGTATCTGCAGGACACGGTTTGTTCAGAAGTTGACTGTATGTGGAGTTCACAGGGAGGTCTTGATCTCGATGTTGAGAGCTGCTCGTGCGCTCCTGGATTTCTTTAGTGACTTGTAAGCACGTGTGAACCGTCTTTGAGAGAATGCAAGTGTGCGTGATACAGTCAGGAAGAGATTCTGTCTGTCTATCATTCTGTCTCTATCTATCATACATAAAACAACACAAATACTAGTAATAAATAAAAATAAAGTTTAGTTTTGTTTGTTTGCTTATTATATACATTTAAATGTTCATGATGAAAATATAAATAAATATTCAAATCAAACAAATATAGCCATGAAGTTAGATTGTCTATTTATTTATTTATGTGTTATGAATGCACTTAATAAAAACAATGAATAAATAAATAAAGCTGGTGTATTTTTTTTATTAATTCTAAATGTACATAATAATACAACAAATGATATTAGTGATAAATACGCAATAATGCTAATAAATAAAATATAGCCACTGTCGTTAGATCAAAATTATTTTAAAATCCACACGAACCCAACAGACAACAACAACAATAACTCATAATCAATAATAATAATACCAAATATTATAATAAGTAACTGAATAGTAATTAGGCAATGAATTGCTAATAATTAGCAGAGATTGCTAGCTATATGTTATTCTTTTTATTTTGTTGATAATAATTACGACATAACTAACTAATAGTAAAAAAATAATTGTGTGCCATATATACGATTATTAAAAGGAACAAATAGTACTACTACTACTACTGATTACTCCTAACTATTACTACATCTACGAATAATAACTAACAGATATATTATTATTATATAATCAAAAATAAAAATTTTGTAACAAAACTCATTACCTATATATTCACATTGGCACTGGCACAATTATAAAACCCAGAATAGTAATTCTGACCAGTGCCTTTTTAATTGGTTTCAGACTGATTCATTAGAAAGACCTGCGGCAATCAAGTGATTCATTCACGAATCGGAAAAGCACATTGTACTGTATATGAGAACGTTTTGACTGTCAATATATTATTTCTCTGTCTTGTTATACACTCCACAAACTCAGCTAAAATACATACATTTTGCCAGAGTCAGCAGTGATGCAGCAGTGATCCTGAAGAGTGGTGAAGGAAAACAGGACTCCTCCATTCAAACATGTTTTAACCCCGAGGTCTACACTGCAATCACAGCCTATTCATTCAATTCCACTGGAGGACCTGGATGAAGCCTAACGCACAATTAAACTGATTTAATCCCTGGATACAGTCTCATTATTTTGCATCAGAAGTTGTGGGAGAGGTGAATTGGCGTGGAATTAATGTGAATTATTCTAAAAGTGAAAAACACACACTTGGAACTAATTGACATCCCACATGGCAAAAATTAAAAATAAAAGAGATGTGTGGAGAGGATCTGATTGTGTAAAAGGGAAGCAACACTATAATTTTAGATCATTATCAAACTATCTTTCTGAAGTCAACATGAAAAGCTATTCGCAACCCAATTCACTTTCAAAAAAAGGTTATTCAACAAGGAAAAAATATACAGAGTGGGACTCGATTTATATATTTATTTTTTATTTTTTAATAACATGCACCAATAGATCACACACAGTCAAGCCAGGAATATGCATTAAGGAAGTAAATGGGGTCAAATTTGATTTCATGTAGATCTTAAAAACAAACAAACTAGATTTTCTGTGATTTTTTGCAAATTAAGGCAAATTATTATTTATATTAAACAAACAAACAACACCGACTATATTTATTTTATTATTTGCATTATTTTATTATGCATGTTCACAATCAGTGCAGTACAACGCAACCAGTAATTTAGCATTTGTAGCCCACCAGCATGACAGAAAATTACTGATGTATTCATATTAAACTTTCAGCTCTTCTAGTTGGAAAGGAGCGTTTCCATGGTAACCACACAAAGAATGTGCTCCTGAGAACTGAACTGAGTCGCTTCCCTTTCTCTCTCCCAGAGCTCTCATTCTAGGGTAATACATACCGCTTGAGTGACGTCACTCCTGCTTCTGGCTTCTGAACAAACTGACCAGAATATATGGGAAATTATAAATAGGGTCGTCACAAAAGCCATCGTAATGGAGATTATTGTGCCTGATTTGTTCAGGAAATGTTCATGTGATGTGCTGGAATGTATCTTAATAACTATAGCTTATTATTATATAATAATAATAAATAATAATAATATGGTATGTTTAGTTTATATTATAGTTATATTAAACACTATCACTTATATATTTATTATTTGCAATTGTTTTTATCCAGTAATAAATAATAATCTATATTTATTATTGATTTATTGTCAATATCGACTATTATTTATGTATTGAAGGTACATAATAAAATAAAAACAAAAAAAAAAAACATGTAATAACAATCGCAAAATAAATAAATCAGTGTAGTTCTCAGATTATATATAATAATTTATTAAACAAAAACTTTTTTTGTATTTAGCATAATATTTACACCAGTCAAAACAATTCTACACAATATCAGGTGCATAAAGCGAGGCGAAAAGTTGGGCAGATTTTCAATTGCAAAATGACTCTTTTTGAATTAGCGTTATATATATATATATAGATATAATATATCGTATATATATATCTGTATACAAATACAATCAGTTTTTGGGGGGATGGACTATTTATTAAGGGGCTTTAAGGAATCACTGAATACTCACAGTGTTGGTAAACAGGATCTGTTTCTCCACAGCAAGCTGGAATTTTACACAACCACAGCACATCCCCATCCATAGGATTCTCCAGGGGAGCAGCTGTGGACTTTCACAGGCATGACCCAGATCCTCAGATGGTCAGCTGGGTCTGGTTCCACACACTTTGTCTGGGTTATTACGTTCATTTTGTGTTCTAGCATTTCCTCTGAAAAGGTGTCATCGGCCAATAAGAATGCATGAATGCGTTCTGTCCGTTCACGCAAAGTGATTTGAGCCTAACCGAAATAGAAACTCTTTACAAGACAGCTCTGAAATACTCTACATGGGCAGCAGGCAATGTCTGGCATTAGCAAGTTGTTAAGCTAACAACTAGATTATATTTGAACAGCATTTAACTATTTTAAAGTATACACTTTGGGTTTTGTAGGTCTTTGCTTTAAATTTTGATGAAGTATACTTTGACTCCATCAGCCATCTTGGATACGTTTGCAGCACAACATTATGGGTGGGCCTTATTCATGCAGGCTATGCTGCTTTATATTTTGGACATAATGAGATATCCAACCAGGCCCAAATGGAATATGTGGACTTTTCTGCCATTTAAATGGCAAATATTCCATTATATTGCCGTAGACATATTGCCAGTGCCAGATTTCTTTTGGAAAGCTCTTGAAAGTGTAAAATGGACTTTTTCCCTGTCTGCTGCTTTTGATGTCAAAGAATCAGTGACTTCCTGGCCTCAAGCAATTTAATCAACTCAGGCTCATTGGGAAAAACGTGCCTTGTGGCGACGTCTGTTCAGGTCTTATACGTTTTGAGACACTTATCAAAGGGAAAAAAACAAAAAAAAAAAAGCAAAAAAAAAAAACAAAAAAAAAAAAATGTCCAGTAGTGCGTCTAAAGCATGTTGTTTTGTCGCAAAACAGATGAATGTGAATCGTTTCTTTTTTGTAACCACTGGTGTTTATGTATCTGTCTCAGTTCAGAAACGAAATGGTCCAGTGAGTGTCTTCTACCTTCTAAAAGTTAAAGGTTGCGCTATCGCGTTTGAAAATAATGCATCCAAACGCACAAACACTAAACCAGACCTTAAGTCAAACCAACAGTGTTAACGAATGCAAATGTGAGATAAAAATGCATTTGAGCTCTTTTATCATGGCTCGTGTTTCATGGGACTCCTACCCAAGTGCTCCAAAATGCAAATGCAACACTGTACCGGGTGTGCTACCGAGCGAGTTTACTACATTACAAAAGCCATATACGTATGGAGCTGGTTATGTGATGCAAATACCAAAATGTGTTATTTTACAAATCATTCACTGTGTTAAAAGAGTTTTGAAGTCATATAACAGTGTTGGATAAAGAAAAGTCTTTATTAATTGATAATTTGCCTGTGCAATCTTAATTTGTGTGACAGTGTTAATTTCGTCAACGAAGATGACGACGGAAAATATTAGTTAACGAACATTTTTTCTGTGACTAAGACAAGACGTTGAGGAGCTAAAACTAATATCTGATGATAAAAACTATGACGAAATTTATGCCGCGTCTTTGTTAACAAGACGAGGTGGGACTATAATGTTATTTGAGGACTACCAGACATTCAAAATACATCCTATAGGTTACTGTGTCTTGTCCTTCAAAATGTGCGTCCCTGTCATTGGATTGCAATCGGATAAGGGGCGGGGGGGGGGTTTGGTGCATATCAGATCGGCCGACTGCACACTCGGCACAAACCACCTATAATCTAGGGCGATTCTGAAAACAATGGCTCTCAGGCACACCACGCGAAGGGGTAGGGATAAGGTGACCAGACGTCCCTTATTTCCCGGGAGTCACAATTTGTTGTCGATTAACTGAATGTGTGTCAGTATTACATGCATGCCTTCCATCTTAAAGGGACAACATTCCTAATTAAGTACCTATCCGTGTCAGTAATGTTAACCAACAAAAGATGTTAAATAAATGTCAAGTAAACCTACTGTATCTGAAAAAAACGAGTTTAATTTGTATCTCTTTCGTATTTGTTTTATTGTCTTATTCTGCTTATTTTTCAAAAATTATATATTATATATGAACAACTATTATTGTATCCGTTTCCCCTCTTCCTCCCTGTTCATACTGTTAAAGGGTTATAGTTCTCTCACCTCAAAAATTTAAATCGGGCATAATTTCCTCAGTTTTTCCAATCAAGTGCCTTCATTTACATTTAGCTAAGCTTAATTATTTGTCTCACTTAAAAATAAAATAAAAAAAAAAAAAAGAAAAAAAAATAATGACTATATTTGTTTGAAGCCCACATATAAAATACCTACCAAAATAAATTTTGGTAACTGCAGTTTGACTAAAAGTAATGACTGAAAGTTGACAAAAATGCAATGACTTTTCTTCGACTAAAACTATGAAAGACTCAAATGACTAAAATTATTTTTAAGACTAGGGTGCTTTCACACTTGGTTCGATTGCTTGGTCCGAACCCGAGTTCGATTGCTCCCCCCCTCCCCCTGCCCCCGCTGGACTGCATTCTTATTATTTTATTTGGGTCCAAACTACAGTTTGTTTGCCTCATCAAGCCAGCAGCTGTTTACCCCATTGCTTAATAACGATGGCGCAGGAGAAGGCGGCAAAATGCGTAGCATTGCTCTCTTCCATTTATTTATGTTTTTTGAACCGTTCGTTTTGTTTACAAAGCTTCGGTACATAATGGCACTTACGTCTGCCTTACGAATGTACTACAAATGCTCTAAAGTACTCTGAAGGTGAACAGAAATGAGATATACAGCTCTCTGCTTGCAGCGCGTCAGTCACGCTCGTCAAGAAAGTGAGTGAAACACACACATTTTTATCAAATGATACGTCATTAATAGCGGTTCACTTCCGTGATTTGGTACGATTGTGTTCACATCAGCAGCAAACTGTACCGGAGTTCACTTGAACTGTACCCCAGACCAACCTTTTTAAGTGGACTCGGATACGGTTCGCGGGTGCGCACCCGAGTTCAGAAAACAGCGTCACATTATCCAAACGTACCGAACTCTGACGTCAAACGAACCCGGGTGCGCACCAAAAGTGCTAGTGTGAAAGCACCCTAAGACTATTAAGCATTTTCGTCTCAAGATAAAGACTAAGACTAAATCAAAAATGCCTGTCAAAATTAACATTGTTGTGTGAAAATGACTAAAAGTTTTTGGTGCTTCACTGCCGTTAATGTTCATTTTGTCTGGAAACTGCAGTGAATTGTATGTACAGGTATATGTTTGGAGCCTATGTAGATTTTAATCGTTGTCGATATGAACGCACCATAAGGCAGAATCTTTACTGGCTGCTGTTTGGACCGGCATCGGAAATTATTTCCTGGTTGGCCGGCTTACTTGGGTTTGGCACCCTTGTGAACCCGAGATCTGTTTTGAGTTTGCTGTGATAAGAGCGAACATGATATGAAAGGAAAATCAAGTCCTGGATACGTCTAAAAGGGCAAATTCTGTATTGTGTGTGGAAATCCCCCCTTGGTTTCCTTTGCTTTCCTCAGCTGTCAGTTTAGGCCTCTGAATAGCACAGCTGCGTTCCTACCTGCCCTCGCATGAACCGCACGTCACCTCACAATCAGCTCTGTGCTGCTTCCCGGGGCGGTACAAAGTCAGAAAATAAAACGCTAATCATCCATAACCGTCCCCCTCCATGTCATAGGGAGAGTAAAGAGACCATCCAACAAAACATAAATGATTCATCAAGGGCTTTTACTCGTTTGCGCTCTTATTTTCCGCTTTCCCCATTCATTTTATGGCATCTTTTTTGTCCTTCCTGTTCGGGTGGAATCACAGCCTCTGTTTTCACTTTCGTGTCAGCGGCAGGCAGACAGCTCCAGTTTTTCGTTGCTCCATTTTCGGATGAACAAAGCCAATCCAGCTGTGTTGTCAGAAGGAGATGATTCTCTCATTCTTTCTCTCGCTCTCTCTTTCTATTTGTTTCTCACCACCCTCCTCTTTTTCCATGCAGTTAACACACACTCTTCTCGACTTGGCAATAAATTCTGTCAGATTTAATAAAAGGCTACATCTCTCACGCCGTGAACGGCAGTTTGGAGGACTCCTGCTGGGTTGGAGAGGACCCACCTGTCCTAAAAACAACAAAAGGCTGTGACCTCTCACCTATTCTTGCTTTAAACCACATTTGGTTTAGTATCTATTTTACAGATGACCTTAAAGGGGTCATTTCACTTAGAAAATTATGTACTTTAAAGGTGCTGTATGTAATTTTTGACTGTACAAAAGCATACAAATATCATAATTCGTTCGCAGATATTTAGGAAACATACTAAGTTCATACTTGTTTCTCCAAAAAAAATACTACAGCCAGTTAATCTACTTCGAAATGTGGGTTCCATGTCGGAATATCTGTTTTTGATTTGGTCTGTGTGACTCCGCCCACTGCCAATTTACCCAATAGTATTTCAACACGCAGGGCTGCTAGTTAATGGAAAACACAGCATATTAGAACCATGGAAGCCAGCAAATGAACTGAATCGGCGATCGCAGACTCTACCCAATCTAAGAAAAACCTCAGCATCCATCTAAAAAGCTCTATGACGAGAGGCATATTAAAATGCAGAATGCGCTTGTTTCTGTTGTGTGTCTTCAATCTGGCAACCCGTGTGAGTGTCGAGTGTCGTCTATTGTGCATCTGCTGCTGTCAATCTACATACTGCAAGCACCTTTAATATTTTAAAGGTAATACCCCCCCAGCAAACTACTGTAACACCTCTGAAATCCATACCAACCACTAAGCAAAAATGCCTAATTATCAAAAAAAACACAAGAAACTACTCAGAAAACCTTATTGGCCACATAGAAATGCATTTACAACCAGCCAAACTCATTAGCAACACCCTAGCAACCACTTGGACAAGCAATCAAAAAAAAAAAACCTATTCATGACTGAGTATAAGCCATATTCAACCTCGACATCTGAAATACTCTAAACACCACTTAACCACTTGGAACGCCCTAGCAACCACTAGCAATTTTCAGCCAATCAAAACAGAGGTCATTAACATAAAGATGTCTTAAAGCATTATCAAAAACATGTTTACATTCTAGAGCAGGGGTGTCAAATTCAGTTCCTGGAGGGCCGGAGCCCTGCAGAGTTTAGATTCAACCCTAATTAAACACACCTGATCCAACTAATCAAGTCCTTCAGGCTTATTTGAAAACTACATGGTATGGGTGTTGAAAAAGGGTTGGAACAAAACTCAGCAGGGCTCCGGCCCTCCAGGAATTGAGTTTGACACCCCTGTTCTAGAGTGACATGTGAGCAGCCCATAAGCCCTCAGAACTAAATCTCCTTAGTGTTCACCTTCTAGACAAAAAGCCTTGATACTTTTCATGACGCATAGAGTTTGTGTGCGTGCGTAGCTATCCGGAAAGGTTAATTAATGTGGTTGACTTCACAATGATGGATGGTAGTGCTTCATCACAAAATTATATGAAAAATGGTTAACTACTGCCATTTTGGTGACGTTCCCAGACCAGGTGGTAATGAGTCCTGACCGGTCTGTTGTGTTTTCCATGGTTTTCGTGATGGCTGACACAATGCAGAAATAATTGCTAACCTTGCAGTTATTTGGTACAAAGAATAGAGGGAAAAACATCCAATTAGTTGCTAAATTCCCTCATTAGCAAACAATAATTGCTTAATAATTCATTGAATCATGGCTTTTCGCAGTTTCGGCTCCGTATTATGAGCAATCTTCGGGGAAGGTATTGTTTACGTATGTGACGTAGCAAAGAAATACAGCTCTGCGCGGCGATACAACCAGCCCTGCGGAAATATAAGGACGCACTGGCATTGAAAAATTTAATGTTTTGTTCTCCACTGCTCACCTGTCATCTGCCTTGTCACTCCTCATCTCAAAGCTCACCTCAATCTCTCTCCCCTCCCTCCATATCCCTCTTTCGCTAGTCATACGTCATTGAGATGTCCTCCGATGAAGAGAAATGGAGCACAGCCGCTCGGCCCTTCATCTTCCTTGCGTTTGTGTCTACATCATCTTCAGGATAGAGAAACCGCTACTTCATAATGACTTGACATCCGGATCACCGCCGAAAGACGGTTTACGACTGGAACAGAGAGAGATGTAGACGTTAAAAAACCCACAAACAAGCTAAATGTGACATGCGCTCGGAGCTGGGGGCTATGATGAAAATTTAAAAGTTTTCTAGCTGAGGTAGAAATGCTTTCTCCGCTTATTAGCAGTCCCTGAGGAGAGCCGCACGGCAGGAGTAAAGCAAATACAATGTCGCTCCAGTAACCTTAAAAGACCCGTGGTTCTTGAGTAAGTCAAGCAAACATCTGCAAACAAGAGTGCCAGTCCACAGACTCGGTCTGTTTGGCGATTTGCAGCCATCCTCTGTGTGAGCTGCTTCAGTCTGGTGGAAAGACAACATTGACAGCTTGTTTGAAAAACGCCTGCAAGGCCCCGAATAAAACGTTTGGTACTTGACATGATTGCTTTGAGGAGAACAATACGCACACATAAACAGTCCTTACAGGAAAATTCGAGTTGTGATTGCTGATTATAAGGTGGTTGTATTTCAAATACAATCCCTGCTGGAAAAACAAGGTCAGCGTTCCAGTTTTTGATCGCTACCAGCCCTTACCACCTTGACCAATTTGACCAATCCACTTTATCTTTAACACGGCCTTTTGTGATGTGAATGTAATTTGAATGTGTGAGGCTTCTGGTGTCATTCACTTCCAGGTATTATAGCTGTACAAAAACATATGATATTTGTGATATTTCGAACTGGTGTTGCTTTTCATATTATTTTAACCTATAAGCACACTGGTTTTAGCGCAAACAGTTTTACAGTTCAATGCACTTCTGTTATTCTTTATTCCTTAAGTCCAAAGTATACCTAAGTTTTTGGCTTGAACTCTTAGCGTCACTCTCAGCTGAATGCATAACCTCTCAAAGAATACTCTATCTGATAGCATATGTGAACATAGATGCTCACATCCAAACTTGAAAGAATCATCTTTGTTCAGATGTATTTCGAGTTTCAAAAATTTACTTTTTTACAGTACAAATGTATCAATGCCAAATAGCAGTGTAATTCTTTAGCGGGTGCTAAACTGTACTAAAAGTACTCTATAGACAAATTAGCTTAGCTAAAAGCTGCCATTCAGGGAAAGTAGTTAACTACAAGCTACACTGAAAAAAAATAGCTAGCTACATACTTTCGGTTAAAAATATAAAGCTTTAAATATTTCACAATGCTACCCTGCTAAATCAGTAAAACAGCTTCGCTACTAAATGTTTAAAAGTGGTTATGCTACCGCTACTGAAAATGATAAATAAGCGAATCGTTTTCCCACTTTTAGCGACGCTATTGCCTGAAGTCCAAACCATACCATAGTTTTAATGTGAACCCTTAGCATATGTGTACTACAAGCTACACTACACTACACAAACTCCCTTTGATAGCATGTGGTGTTAAACACAGGTTCTCGACACATGCACTAGAAAGAATCGTTCAGTTTATGCACTATTTCTCACTAGAAGTAATACGTGAAAAAAATTGTACAAATGGCGCTTTTATTTATTTAAATCTGCGGATATCTTTTAACCCCCTCACACAACAACACTATCATATATAGTTCTTGTGTCTCTAGTAGTTTTTTGTTGTTCCGTCTTCAATCATTTATTTTATGACTGTAAAACAAAAGCAGTGTTGCCACCTTGTGGACAAACTAAGTAGCGCAAAAAAAAAATGTGCAAGCTCATCAAACAAAGTAGATATGGTTCAAAAAATCTGTATGACTAAAAATTAAAGTAGACTAGATTTTACACTCCAGATAAAGAGAAGAGATTGATAAGTACGAAAGATTGGTGACGTAATCCAAAAAGAAATGTCTGAACCTTCTCAGCAGGCACAGAACTTCAATATAACGTCAGGTTGACGTTGCATCATTTGAGAATGAAAATCGGATTGACATCAGTATTTGACACCAATTTGACGTTGACTTAGCGTTGGATTTTTGTTACACAACCTGAAAACAACAAATATCAACGTCAGCTGACGTCGGTACTGGTCATCAAATTAATATTGACATTAGACGTTGAATTGACATTGAATTTCAGTCACCCGGCGTCGCAACCAAATATCAATGTCTTATGACATTGAGTGCCTGATGGGTAACTTTTGTTTGTGTCAGGTCCTGATCCCTATTGTTTTGTCACCTCTCCGCCATCCTGTTATCAACGGTGGCAAAAGCCCAAAAATGAAAAGAAGGCTTCCTGGGGGAAGAAACCCTAAGGGTGCATCTTGTTGTGGAGGAGCTCTCAGCAAACGCGCGGTCAGAAGTGCAACTCTTTGAATATCCATGGTGACCAGTCACTGTTCCTCTAGTATGTTCACAGGCTGAGTGAATTTCTACTCAGAAAGAGAGACCCCACAGGCAACCCACGGCAACCAAAGTGGCATGGAGGGAAAAGAGAGTGAAAGAAAAGAAGATTAAGACAACTGGGGATTGAGCAGATTGTCCTTTTTCAACCTGTCACTCTGGACCCATGTTGTTCATTGTGGGGAGGTTGTGAATGATTGATAGGGCACATGTAGGGAGAAAAAAAAACAAGCATTTTTTGCATGTCTTCACAATGATATGTGTACATGCTTGTGTGAGTCCACTGTTTTGGTGTATGAAGGCCTGTGGTTGTATGGCACATATGGCTCACTGGAGCAGCTGAAATGGCGTGTTGAGCAGCAGCTGCCCGTGGCTTTACCCTGCTAGGCGGCGGGCAACAGGCCACTCTTCTTCTGCTGTGACAGGAGGATCTTCAGATGCTGCCAGGCTAGTTTATTCCTCTGGCCTGGGCTGCATTCGTTCGCAGCCATGTTCTGTCACAACCAATTGGTGTGAGTTCAGCTTCCCAAAGCACCCAACAGCAGACATCTACACACAATCCAAACTGCAGTTATCCCATTATGCATCTTGATGTGTTCACAATACCATACTACTCTTATTCCTGCAGTATGCAATGTGTAGAGATTACTATGTGTGCTATTTTCGGCAACAAGCACACTACAAAGACATATGCACTGTTATATATTTGTATGCACTGTTATACTGTTATCTAGGAACTCTATTTTTATATAAATTATATTTGAATTTACATTGAATTAAATACAAAACAGATGTCATTTATACAATTTGTCTTTGTTTAATTGAATTGTATTTTAGTATATGCATTTGTCCTTGATTTTTATTTAATTTTATCATAATTTTATTATTTAAATTTGAATAAATTGATTAAATTTACATTTACGTATAATAAAATAAATCGATGAAAATAAAAACTATAATCCGTCTAAATGTAACATAACATAATATAATAATCAAATTTATGTCAGGAGCGTTGTAACGGGGCTGACGAGACGTGAGAAGTGCGGATCCACTTGCAAGCTATTTATTAGGAGAAGACAGAGACGTGGTCATAAACAGGCCCCCCCGCCTGGGTCAGATAATGGCAGACGGGTATATGGCGGGCAAGACACAAGAAAAATCCTAGGGCTAGCGTGGGTCGACGATTGGCAGACAGAGTCACAGGGGCAAGGCTAAAGGGAGAAATCCAGGAAAACAGGCGAAGATCAGAACCGGAGAAAACAGACAAGGCGAGGCAAAACTAGGCTAAGGCTAAGGCTAAGGCTAAGGCTAAGGCAAATGACAAGGGCTCTGTAAGGTAGCTAAGGATAAGCGCTAAACAATACGCGGCAGAGGGATGGGATCAGAGTGAGTGTTAAATAGTGCGGGAGTGATATGAAACAGCTGGGTGCAATCAGTGTTACCCGCTGTGTGCAATCCGTGCTGAGTGCAATCAGTGCAATGAATGATGGGATATGTAGTCCAGGGTGATGTGCAACAGCTTGTGTGGTGTGAGAGTCAATGTAATCAGAAGCCGACCTCTGGTGGCGAGCAGAAGGAAGTTCATGGACCAGTCATTACAGGCCCCCGCCCCCAAGGAGGTCGGCTCACTACGCTCCAACCCTTTACCATTCCCGGAGGAACAGGGGGAGGGATGGAGGGCCACCTGGAAGTGGAGAGACCATGCACTGAGGCAGGACCGGCGGAGCAGAGAACCAGGGCGGAGCCGGCAGCCCAGGTGGAGCTGAAGACCACCACAGCAGAACAGACGGGACTGAAGACCACCACGGCGGAGCAGAAGACCACCAAGCCAGACAGTAGACCACCACGGCGGAGCAGAAGACCACCAGAACCAGACAGTAGACCACCACAGCAGGGCAGAGGACCTCCAGAGCCAGACCGTAGACCACCACGGCGGAGCAGAGTACCACCAGAGCCAGACAGTAGACCACCACGGCAGAGCAGAGGACCAACAGAACCAGACAGTAGACCACCACGGTGGGTCAGAGGACCACCACGGCGGAGCAGAGGGCCACCATGGCGGAGCAGAGGACCACCAGAGCCAGACAGACCACGGCGGAGCAGAAGGAACAGAAAACCCCCTTGGTGAACCACACCGATCAGGAGACCATGGCGGAGACTGTAACAACGAGAGAGCAGAGACAGACAACACAGACAGAACATTGGGGTTGATAGACAAGACTGAGCATTCAGGGGCAACCTCCCTGGCAGACACAAAGCACACAAAGAATTCACAAACGGCCTCCATAGCCAGGACAGGACAGGATGAGGATTCCCCGACGGCCTCTATAGTTGTGACAGGACGAGCAGGGAGCTCGCAATCTGCCTCTATAGCTGTGACAGGACGAGCAGGGAGCTCGCAAACGGCCTCTATAGCTGTGACAGGACGAGCAGGGAGCTCGCAAACGGCCTCTATAGCTGTGACAGGACGAGCAGGGAGTTCGCAAACGGTCTCTATAGCTGTGGCAGGACGAACAGGGAGTTCGCAAACAGTCTCCTTAGCCGTGACAGGATAGACAGAGAGTTCATAGGCGGCCTCCTTGGCCGGAACAGGACAGGCAGAGAGTTCATAGGCGGCCTCCTTGGCCGGAACAGGACAGGCAGAGAGTTCATAGACACCTCCTTGGCCGGAACAGGACATGCAGAGAGTTCATAGACGCCTCCTTGGCCGGAACAGAACAGGAGGAAGTTTCTATACTGCCTCCTTGGCCGGAACAAGTACGCAGAGAGTTCATAACCGCCTCCTTGGCCGGAACAGAATAGGCAGAGAGTTCATAGAGTTCCTTGGCCGGAACAGGACAGGCAGAGAGTTCATAGACGGCCTCCTTGGCCGGAACAGGACAGGCAGAAAGTGCGTTGCTGGGCGCCACCACCACGCAAGAAACTGAGGCAAGTGTCGCCATCTCGGGAGGTTCTGCAGCCTGCGCCGCCACCTCTGAAGAGACTTCAGTGGACACCGTGGCCTCTGGGAGCACGGCAGTTGACACCGCTACCTCGGGAGGTTCTGCAGCGTAAGCCGCCACCTCTGGAGATGTTGTAGCCGGTGCCGCTGCCTCTAGCAAATCGGCGGTGGAGTACGCTGCCCAGATACACCATAAAGCAAACCCCCATATGGGAAGTGCTGCAGACAGGGGAATGAGTTCAGGAACAGGAGGGCTAAAGTGAGTGGGTTTGGGGATACCAGCTGCGCGTGCAGACACCAGCGGTGCATCCCTCACACTGGAAACCAGACTGGGATACCGACGGACCGACCCCGACAATCTGGGTGCAACAGACAGGACGTGACATGACTTCTGGATGATCAGCTGTGATGCGACGTGAATCTGGATGACTAGCGGAGACGTGACATGAATCTGGATGAATAGCTGTGACGTGACGTGACTCTGGACGAACAGCTGAGACGTGACGAGGCTCTGGATGAACAGCTGTGATGCGACGTGAATCTGGATGAATAGCTGAGACATGGCGAGACTCTAGAAGGTCAGCTGTGACGGGACGTGACTCTGGACGAACAGCTGAGACGTGATGAGGCTCTGGCAGATCAGCTGAGACTTGACTGGACTCATGAAGATCAGTTGTGACCTGACTAGATTCATGAATATCAGCTGCGACTTGACTTGACTCCTGAAGATGAACTGTAACTTGACTTGACTCATTATGATCAACTATGACTAAACTCGACTCAGGAAGATCAACGGTGACTAGACTTGACTGAGGAAGATCAACTGTGACCTGACTTGCCTCATGACGATCAGTTGTGACTTGACTAGACTCATGAATATCAGCTGTGACTTGACCAGACTCAAGAATATCAGCTGTGACTGGACCAGACTCATGATAATGAACTGTGACTCGATTTGACTCATGAAGATCAACTGTGACTAGACTTGACTCATGATTATGAACTGTAACTTGACTTGACTCATGACGATCAACTGTGACTTGACTAGACTCATAACTATCAGCTGTGACTTGACTAGACTCATGATCATGAACTGTGAATTGATTTGACTTGTGATGATCAATTGTGATTAGACTCGACTCAGGAAGATCAGCTGTGACTAGACTTAACTCATGATAATGAATTGTAACCTGATGTGACTCATGACAATCAACTGTGACTTGACTAGACTCATAACTATCAGCTGTGACTTGACTAGACTCATGATCATAACCTGTGACTTGATTTGCCCCATGACGATCAACTGTGACTTGACTAGACTCATAACTATCAACTGTGACTTGACTGGGCGCTGCAGTGTCCGCCATTTTGTGAGCGTGCACTATCGCAGCCGCCATTACAACGAGTGAGTGTGGGGTCACGTTCCCTCTGTGAATACCCACGTGTAACGCTGAACCAGCAGACAACATAGCAAAATCCACAAAATCACTTAGGGAAGACTGGAGACCCTCACGGATTAATCGTGTCCTTAACGGTTCTATGTGTACACAGTCTGGCAGATCAGAATAATATGCGAGATCTAAATACTCCTGCACGTAATCCTCGAGCGCTCGCCAACCCTGCTCGAGGGCTAACAACAGTCTTGCAGTGTCCATACCTGGCCAATGTCCACCTGAAAAGCCGCTGGATCCTTGTGTGGCCGAGTATTCTGTAACGGGGCTGACGAGACGTGAGACGTGCGGATCCATATGCAAGCTTTATTTTGGAAAAGACAGACATGGTCATGAAACAGGCATGGGTCAGAAAAGGCAGACAGTCTATGGCGGGCAAAAACAAGAATAGTCCTAGGGCTAGCGTGGGTCGATGATTGGCAGACAGAGTCACAGGGGCAAGGCTAGGCTAGAATCCAGAAAACAAGGCGAAGATCAAACCGGAGAAACAGCCAAGGCAGGGAAACTAATGAGGGCTCTGTAGTGTAGCTATCTAAGGATAAGCCTAAACAATACTCGGCAGAGGGAAGGGATCAGAGTGAGTGTTAAATAGTGAAGGAGTGATATGAAACAGCTGGTGCAATCAGTGAAACAGCTGTGTGCAATCAGTGCTTTGTGCAATCAGTGCAATGAATGATGGGGTATGTAGTCCGGGGTGATATGCAACAGTTTGTGTTGTGCGAGAGTCAATGAAACGGAAAGGGTGACCTCTGCCTGGCTACAGAATTGGAGGTTCATGGACCGGATTCGTGACAAGCTTTTGGTGCTTTCTTTTTTCCCCAAAAACCTTTATTGCTATATCCAGGTAGTATGTGCCTTAATTAAATTGAATGATTTATCAATTTATTTAATATCTTTATAACTATATTTAGTTGTCTCAACGATTTTCCTCATATTGTCTCAATATATATACTATAATATACTATATATATACTATAATATTAAACCTTATTTGCTATATCATGCAAATATACACATTTTAATTAAATTGAATGATTTTTAAATTATATATAATCGGCATTAATAAAAGACATATATGCAAATAAACACAACATTAATAACAACAATATAATAATAATGAATTTGTTATTGTTATATTATATATTATTAGAACATATATAAGAAATAAAACAAATATATGAATAAAAACTAAATCAAATACAACTAATTCATGTTTTAGTGTTTTAATATGTTTTAATTTTGTAATCATTTGTGCCAAGTTTTAGCTGTTTTTACTGCATCTTGCAGCATATTTAAGACATCTTGTCAGGTTAAATATAGATTAACTTTTAGAAACACACCAAGACCCCTGTGGTTAGCCTCATGCTGTTGCATCTTGCTGATTTCAAATCAAATGCAAGACAACGTCCTGTGTGAACGGCCCCTTAAAGTTGTTATTTTCGAACTTCTTGATTATGTAAGCACTGTACTCATGGACTCACTTAAAATGTGATGAGGAGGCCAAACTTCCCAGATACCGGCAGCGATATTCCAAAAGCATCTCAAGGACATAAATATCACACGCAGCCTGGGCCTCGCAATGGAAGTTTAAACACGAAGCATGCACCAGACTTACTTTTATCCTCTCAGCCATTTTAAGAGGACATCATGAATAAATAAATAACTAATAAATCCTGCTCCTCGTAGTAATTTACACAACCTGCCAGCATATTGAATTTGCAGCCTGGTTTAGAAATTCTTGCAAATCCAGCTTTGGGGCTGATTAACATTGTACTTCCCTCCTCCCCACCACCCAAAACACAACAAAAAAACATCCTGATCAGCACAAAAGACTTCCATAACTCAAGCGAAGCTCAAATGGAGATTTTGCTCACTGACGCCCATGGGGCTTCGAGTGAGGAGAAAAAAGGCTTTATTTTATTTCCCCCCAGTCTCTTTTTTTCAGACTCTCCTCCTTCATCCTGGGAGACAAAATTGTGTTTAGCAAAAAAACATGATGACCATAAATCAATTATCTGACATTTCCACTCAGCGACTTTCTGCTTCAGGAGGAGGGGTGGAGAAAGGCAAAAGGCTAGTTTGAATTACATGTAAAAGCACAAGACCTGCGGACTGTTGAACGGAAGCTCGGAAAACTAAACGGGTTCATTGAAAAGGCCAGACTGTCTGCGCGTTCCCGACGGTTGTACCCTCGTTTGTTAATTGGACTCCTGCAGGTTTTTGCTCCCTCGTTCACGGACGGTTGCTTGGCACACCTTTCGTATTAAAGGTAAAAATCTCTCAGGTCTATTAGGAAGTGAGAAGTAATCAGGCCAGGAGGAAACCATGGGGGTCCTTCTATGAAAACGGTGCAATTTGTGTCATTCATGGGTGTAAGAATTTACTTTAGCAATATAGCTAATGGCAACTTTTACAGTTTTACTAAATTACTACCCATTTAGCTTGAAAAATAAATGCAATTAAAAACTAGAATTTTAATAATATAGTATAATATGATATAATATAATAAATATAATAAAATATATAATATAATATAAATATAATAAGAAGTCTTAAATGTGTCCCCAGATAATGCTTCAACCCTGTTTCAGCCATATTTTTAAGTATTCCATAAATAAACAAAATAAATAAAACAGAATAAACTATATATGGTTTCAGATCTTTGATCTAAATATTTGATTATGCTTCAACACTGTTATCATATTCTTAAATATTCCATAAAATAAATTGTCTTAATGCTTTCATGTTCTAAGTAAAACTAAAATATCCTTAATTTTGTCTTATGTTTACGATCGCGCGATTATGCCTTCAACTCGTTGACAGATTTAAAATATTCTATAAATAAACAGCATAATTAAATCATAATAAAGAACATCTTTAAATGTTCAAATCTTTAGGGAAAAGCAAATGTTTCACATTATCTTATGATTTGTTGTGTTTATTTATGCTTCTACCCTGTTATCATATTCTTAAATATTCCATAAATGAACAATATAAATAAAATTAATTATGTCTTAATGCTTTCGTGTTCTCAAGGAAAAGCAAATGTCTTCATTTGTCTTATGTTTTGTTATGTTTGATTATGCTTCAACTCTGTTGCCATATTTTAAAGTATTCTATAAATGAACAGCATAAATCGTAATAAAGAATTACGATTAGAATTCCTCTTCAAGGAAAAGCAAGTCTCACATTATTTTGTTATGTTTGTTTATGCTTCAACCCTGTTACTATATTTTAAAGTATTCACTAAATGAACAAAGTAAATGAAATAATAAATTATATCTTTATGTTTTAATGGAAAGCAAATGCCTCGTGTTATCTTATGTTTTGTTATGTTTGATAATGTGTCAGCCCTGTTACCATATTTTTAACTACTCCATGAATTAAAAAAAGAATACATGAAAACAATACATTATATCTTTATGCTTTCAAATCTGTCAAAGAAAAGCAAATGTCAGCAGGGGATTGAAAAACATGTCAACCCTGTTACCATGATTTTATATAGTAGACAACTCATGCAATTATAAAATGATTTCTTTTTTAATTATAACATGATTACATTGTCTTACCAAAAAGTACTTTATAATTTCACAACATCAAATACAAGACTTGTAATGTCCAACTTCAAAAATCACCTTATCAAACTAAAAAGGGCACCTGGTAGAAATGTTTGGGCTCAACATCACCAGTAGTCTCTTTTGCCCATGCTAAAAACTCTCATTAAAATTGAATGACTTCTGAATGCTTCGGCATGACATAATACTATAAGTGTGAACGCCCTCTAAGGACATGTAACTTGAAATATGTTCATCAAAACAGACAATCACATTGTAAAGGCATAATCTGGTCTTTATGAAAGTCCTTATTCTAGGTTTTTAAACCAATTGATGTTAAACGCCACAAAATATTTTGATTCACTTGCCCTGTAACGAGTGATTGCGCAGGATATAGTATGATTGTTGTTATTACTATATTATATAATGTAAAGATTATACATTCTATTAGTATAACGCAGCTTTATGATCTTTGTACATATACAAATCTGTTTATATGGTGTGAGAAAAATATTAAGTGTGAATTTTCTAAAGACACAAAAATGAAATAAAAAGTTTCCAAAATGATTTACTGAATTACTGTTTTCCAAAAAATAATTGGGTCAAAATAATGCCAAATTCAAATTAACTTTCAGCGAATGGTGATAGCCGGTAAATATTTAACGACAATATGCGACTAAAAAAACCTTCTTGCTACTTTAAGTAAAATAACGTAATAAATAAAATAAAATTTAAAAAATAAACTTATTCCAACTATTTGTCCAAGGCAACCTTTATCATATTTAGTTTAACTTGAACTATTAAAACAACAAAAATTAATAAACTGAATCTAATAAATTAAAATGAATAAAAACTATAGAGACATAAAAAATTAATAAAAATGATATAAACATACAAAATTATTAAACCTCAATTAAACCGAAACGTATATATGAATTAATATTTATATACTACAATAGCGGGACCAACCAGAACAAAACCCTCCAAAAACACAAACATATCTATGTATTTATTGATGTTATTTTTTGCTTTTTTTCCCCCAACATCATACTAGCCTCAAGACATAAAGGTAAATACTACTTTTATTAGCATTTGTGTCCATAAAAAGGTGTAATTATCGAACACCTGCAGTGTACTGAGGTGACTATTAGAGTGAGTTTCACAATGGAAAACAAAACCTCCATGAAAGCGATTCCAATACATTCCAATGCTTTCTTGAATTTAAATATGCAAGGGTGCAAGCAGAGGGGCTGACTAACAACAGCATCATTATAGAAAAAGCATTATTATTACCAGACTGTTTGTTTAAATAAACCCCTCAGGCTGTAATTTGAGGAAAAGAAGATATGCGGTTCACACCACACAGCACTAGAAGACTACTTAATTTCTCAAGAAAAAAAATGGGCTCATTACACGCCAAAGGAAAAGTCCTGCCTTAGCACTTTGTCCACCAGGGGCCCAAAAGTATGTGTGCAGGGGCCTCTGGGAGAAGAAGTGGAACATTGGCAGGCTCCTGCCTAGAACATCCAGCCCAAAACCTGGCCTTGCCATTGCTGAATTATCCAATAGCTTGGCTTGAGAGTAAACAAGGATTACATAGTCAGTGTTTACGTGTATGTCTGCGAGAAAGGGAGTGAGATAATCGGGAAGTGGAGAAAGGCTGCGGCCAGCTGGTGTCTCCGACTGTAAAACTGACATCTTAAATCAGCGTGGCCTGTAATTAACACCCAGCACCTCCGGGCATGATGGGAAAGGAAGATATTATTTCATGCCTGGGGATGTTACACCTCTCATCATTGAGACAGAATGCAGTGAGGGCTTTGTTGTGGTATGAATGACTTCACTTTCTCTCAGGCACGTCCTTGAAAAGCAAATATGGAAAATCCAAAGTGCTGTCAGCGTTTGTAGTTTGCGATGCAAGAACGGATAAGTCTGATTTGTTTTCAGATGAAGAAAACATTCTATTTAAAATCAATTTTTTAGGTTACTTTTTTATTTAGTTTATCCAAAACTTTAAATTCTGTTGCAATTTACATTTTTTCCAGAAATCGTATGACTAGTCCAGAATAAAATGCTTGAACATAACCTCCATACTCTACACTCTTAAAAATAAAGGTGCTTCAAAAGGTTCTTCAAGCGATGCCATAGAAGAACCATTTTGGGTTCCACAAAGAACCATTCAGTCAAAGGTTCTTTAAAGAACCATCTCTTTCCTACCTTTTTATAATCTGAAGAACCTTCTTTCACCACAAAGAACCTTTTGTGAAACAGAAAGGTTCTTCAGATGTTAAAGGTTCTTTATGGAACCATTTAGACAAAAAGGTTCTTCTATGGCATCGTGAAGCACCTTTATTTTTTACGGGGCGATTATAGTACTTAAAGCCTCGGACGAACCAAATGTTTGTAGCGTCTGGACCAATCAAACACACATTATATATTTTGTTAGCTAGATTTAACCAATACTCTGTAACACCCCAGGAAGCCTGAACAGGCCCCTGGTTCCATTAGCAATGCCGAAACCCGATACTGTTTACGACCTCCTGGAATTTAGGTGGAGAAAATCGCTTCCTTGCCCATAAGGAAATTCCACAAGGGAAGGACTTTTCTTTGCAAATTAATTAATAGGAAAACCTTTCTTTGAATGAACAACACATATCCTTCAGGTCATTGTGGTTAGAATTATTGTCATCGTGTATTTTTTTTCTTTGATATTTTTAGACTATTTTAGTATGCTTGTGAGGGAACCCATCTGTCACTCCTTCATATAAGTAACTCTACCATGTCGAGTATCTATGAATCGTATTAGGATGAATAATGAGAAGTGTCTATGTATGTTTACACCTACGCATCATATTAGTGTTCTAAGAGTCTTTAATATTTTTTACACAAGCTTCATATGCAAATTATCATGCTTTCAAACAAAGGGCCATAAAAACGACCTAGTATCTCAGAACTCCCACTTGAGGTTCCGGACTTCCTCATTGGACAAGCCAATCTTGAGAGGCGTGAATCTCTGCAGACTTTAAAAGACCACACTCCATGTGACCCGCCCAGTCAGTGGTTCGGTCAGATGCTAAGATGAAGATGTGAGAAACGCTTCAGGATACAAAAGCATCTGTGCCAGGCCTTTCTTCAGCCTAGTCCTTTCCATTCATCAAGTTACTCTGACTCACACTGGTTCTTTTCATCAACTAACTTCAGCAAAGATCAACCGGAAACCTTAAGATTGCATCAGGATCTATTTTCAGACATACGAGACTTGCAAGTATCAAACTTAGTCGATTTAATTGATGCATTACGTATCAGTTACACCTTTTTCCACGGTGTGTTTGAACTAAGAATCTGACGTATCCTTAAAGGTGTAGATCTGCTGAATATGCAAAATGGTTCCCCCAATCTTCTTTCGCTTCTTTGTGTGGCTGCGTTAGGACTAAACCCTTTCCTATACCAAACTGTCTGGTGTGTGTGTGTGTGTGCATGTTGTTGTCGACCAGTTTACGGTTGTTATGTGTTGTTAGACAGTTTTATGTGTTATGTAGTCTGTTGGCCTGTTAAAGTGTTTATGTAGTAATAAAACCTTACGTCTCCCCTGGTGTTCCTTGTTTGTTATCACCGGGTCTTTTGTCAGTTTTTATGCAATGCTTTACGCTCCCCGCTTTTTGTCGGAATTGTCCAGTAAGAAGTTATTTCCTTAACAGGCCCTTACGTTTTGACTGGACAGACAGTGACCCTGCGAGTCAAGCCTCTCTCCGGGCTCCCATTGTCCTAAATCTAACCTGCCCGCACTCTATGGGTTCCGCCCTCTAATCTCCCACTCCTCTCAACCCTGACGTGTCTATTCGTTACTTATATCAGATAACCGCTTCCGGTAGAAGCTACCACCCACCCCAACATCTACCTTCCCCAACTCTAACATGCCCAGGTTCTTGTCGACCTACTGCCGTTATGTAGTACTCCACGCAAGAGAAACTGAATACCAGGAGTGTTTAGTAATATTGACCTTTTTTGCCCACAATGTCGAAAAAAAACTGACGTGCACTTGCGTTGATTAGGAATGTGCTTCTACCAACCATTTGCCATGATAGAAACGTGAACTCCCGTGATAGCTTATAAGCTAATTTCGTCCCTGTCTTGCAGACTATGTTTGCACTTATAATACGGTTTATTCGTACAGCTATCACCCCAGCAGTGTTGATTTCTATTTATGGATCTGTCCTGCCTGTTATCACCCTCCGGGCGCCTGCGGTCTTTTAGGTGCTCCTTTGTGGACGTGTGATTTTTGCCTGTTATAACATCTTTCGTTCTATACGTACTACGCTCACTAATCATCTCTACCCATATACCTACAATTAAAGGGACACAAAGTTAGACATGTAATACTTCTCGTTAAATTGCTCCTGTGCTTTAGTACCTTTAATTGAAAGGGCAAAAAGGATTTAATTAACAGAGATTGCCCATGTTATTCACTTTCCGCTCTTTGATAAACACCCTGATGCACAACCCCTCCCCCCCGCCTGCAACGTGTTGTTCACTTACATAATTTGACCCTATGAAAACTTTGTACCCACGCACGAAAAACCATTCCCAAAAACCGCTTTGCCACAGACACGTAGAAGATTCATCCAGAGCCACTACGCACTGTCTGCTTTTGCGCACGAAACCTAACAGGACTCTTCATTTACCGCCATACGTTGCCCCATATTGCTTGGTGTTTATCTCCAGTAGCGTATACTACTAATCTTTCCCCCATTCCTTCTTCCCCCTCCTCCTCCTACTTCCTCTTCATCCAGCATACTGTTTGTACATGTTCACAGATGGACATTTCTCGTAATTCTTTTAGTGACACAACTGCTATGTTTTAAGATGCCTTGACAAATTATGTACATTTAAACTTCCAAAATAAGTACAATGAAACAAGTCCATATGACTCGAAAGTATTTTGTGCGTCCCACGAGCCCCTCTCGGAACCGAGATAAATTAAACATATTTATCCATTAGACAAGACCCCCCCTCTCCTTTTCTATTTACGTTCCTATTACCTTCTCCATCTTCGGTCAAGACATGTAAGGTTTGACATCAATGGACACCACTAGTTCTCACATGTCTCGAGAGCGATCACGAACGAAGTTTGATTTTGCGGAAATGCGAATGAGATTTGATTTACGGTGGATTTCATGATTTTAAGCGGCGCGTGCAACCAACTACAAATTTGTTGAATACCCAGACTCCTAACAAGAGCAACAACATACAGTATTTCAGGATACTTGGAATACACAAGTAGCAGTTACTTTTGGTATGGTACTTCTTGTCCTTTTTTGGAGCTTGGTCCTTTTCACTGTATGGAAAATAACAGCTTGAAGATTTTGTAAAATCACTCTCATGTTCCATGGATAATAAAAGCCAAACAGGTTTCCGCGCCAACAACCTCGAACTCCCGGTTTAGGCAAAGGCCTCCAACAGACTGTTCAGAACATTTCTCTTTCCAGGTATGGTTGCGATCTCCTATGCCACTAACAGCAAACCACAGCGTGACGGGGAACAAGCCAGAACCCCAACACGAGCACGTCACGCAACCGTTCCCCCTCCGACCACCCCTAATAGGCCTTTAATACCCTCAGCTATGAAACCGCTAATCAGCCGGCAACAAAAGGCCAGAGCTCAGAGATATAGCCTTCAACCTCAAACTCTCTCTAGCTCTGTTTTCCACCTGCCAGTCATCAGGGCTCCTCTGCCGCAGGAGCTTCCCGATAGACCTGTGGTCCGTTCCATCCACTGTTCAAATCAATTAACAAGGCAGCTATTAAGACTGTGCTATTCTACACATGGTGTGTAATTGAAACAGAGCAGTAATTGAAAAGCTCACAATGGGAAAAGAGAGAGAGAGAGAGACAGAGACAGCCTTGCTTTGACAGACTGGGGATCTCAAGCTTTGACAATCACACAACAATGAACCAGAAACTTACTGTAGATATTAGTTTGCAATACTTCGGAGATCTGCTTTCTATGAAAGCCTGGTCAGATGGAAAAAAAGATTGAATTTCCGTTTATTTCTTGCATTTACAGCATTTATCTCCAACTGCAATATCATAGACGCGCAGCTTTTCAACACTGCTTGTGAATTATATCTTCTAATTCGACTTGTTTCCCGCTAACGCGTGACAATTTTTCACCTACCTAAAACTCGCACCCTCTGTGTGAAAACCATAGTTGCATTGAAGTTCATTTCTAATCAACGGAGTTTAGATCTCTCCAATTCTGACTTATACCTTTCACTAAAAACTAACGTTCTCTAATTGCGCTCTAATTTCTTTCTTTGCGTCATTGTATCTACGGATTTGTCTTCGGCAACGCTAGTGCCCACTTATTTTCTTGATGTATTATATCATCCATTTGCGATTTTATACCTCCCTATTGTGACTTTATTTTAGTTACAACATGTCTTCCAATTTTAACTTTATTTCTCGTAATTATGGCTTTATATCTCACAACAGGGACTTAATTTTTAAACTCTCACAATTGCCCGTTTTATTTATTTTTTTACTCTGAAAACAGGCTTCCATACTTTCTTCTGGCAAAAACAAACATTTTTAATAGTTTTTTTTTTTTCTAAGGTCGGTTTTCTTATAAACACCTAGACGGTTTCTTTGATGGACATAAACACAGGATCCTAATTTTGGGTCATCTATCGCTTTCCATTGTAATTTGGATTACTTGACACTAATCAACATAAATAAACCCCAAACTCCATTTCCAAATCCTTACTTTTTGAATAGTATCCTTAGACATCCAGACTCTAATCCAACCAATAACAAAACAACCCGTGCATCAATACCTGTCATCCATTACTAGGAGGGAGTTTGCACTTATATCTGCTTTCTTCACTTTGTCACTGGGAAAAGGGACCCTCGGGATGCTTGTTTATATGCTTTTTGCTTACGCAAACATGAAGAGAAGTGCAACTCTGGAGTCAGTATTAGCTGTCACTTCCTGTCAAGTCATCGACGAGCATTTAGCGGTGACAAGACCACATATCTCAGAGCACCATACTTGTGTTATTTCCCCAGTGAGAGGCAGGTGAATTTAATCAAATTAAGTCTCCGAATTTCCTCGTCTTTAAAGCGACAGCCTCTCACAAGCTTTACATGAGCTCCTGGAGTGTTTGAGAGGTAAATTATTTGGTTTTTTTTTTTCCAGGAAAGAGAAATGCATTAAAATTCTCCTTCCATTTTATCCACTTTAATCTCCCTATTTCACAGTTTACTCGCTTGTGCATCTTACAAGCCAATTGAAATGGGGATATTGGAACTGCAAGCAAATATGTTTCAGAGGAAAATTGTGACTCATCAAAATGTTCCACAAACAACATCCTGTTTCAGCAGTCTGCACAGGTATCGCACACTACAAGCAGGCTTTTAAAAGTCAATAGTTCAAATTATTTCTAGAGTGTTGCTAGATGGTCACTTGCCAAGACAAAAGAGTCCACCTCCATCTCTCTATGATCTGGTCCCTTGATGTGACTTTGTTTCCTCCTTCTTTGGGATTTTTTAAAACCTGTTTTCAGTCTGATCATTTATAGAAGTAATAGCACACCTTAGCTATCACATCCGTCAACGTGTCATCACTTACAGTAAAAATCAATGAGTTTTCCAAGATACCACAACATTGAGCATGCTCCGGCTGTAAAACATAAATAAATAAATAAAATAAAAAATAAATTTAAATTCCTGAAGAAATGGGATAAACTTTCACAGATGAGGTTGGTTTGTGTGTTCAAATGTATTAACTGAATATTACAGGTTTTCAAACTATGGTAGTTTTTTAATGTTGTGTTAGCTAATGGCTTCGTCATGTTGTAGCAGAATTATCTGTTTAATCTATTGTAGATATAGATATTCATACATGCATATAACTACATGTACGGTCGCAGATGCAAAGTTAACTTGTTCTTGAGTGTTGACGGACTGGCTTTGGCCATTTCAATACGGCAGGATGGCTTACATATAGAGGCCCATAGAAACAACCGTTTAAAGAGGATAGTTCACCCAAAAATGAAAAATCCCACCTCATGTTGTGCCAAACCTATAAGACCTTGTTCATCTTCTGAGCACAAATTAAGAGAGAGAATATGTGACCATGGACCACAAAACCAGTCATAATGGACAATTTTTCGAAATTGAGATGTATACATCATCTGAAAGCTGAATAAATAAGCTTTCCATTGATGTATGGTTTGTTACGGTAGGACGATATTTGGCCGAGAAATCTGGAATCTGAGGGTGCAAAAAAATCTAAATATTGAGAAAATCGCCTTTAAATTTGTCCAAATGAAGTTCTTAGCAATGCATACTACTAATCAAAAAATTAAGTTGTTATATTTACGGTAAGAAATTTACAAAACATCCTCATGGAACATGATCTTTACTTAATATCCTAATGATTTTTGGCATAAAAGAAAAATTGATAATTTTGACCCATACAATGTTTTTTGGCTATTGCTAAAAATATACCCAAGTGACTTAAAGTGGTCATATGATGCGATTTCATTTTTTCCTTTCTCTTTGGAGTGTTACAAGCTCTTGGTGCATAAAGAAGATCTGTAAAGTTGCAAAGACTAAAGTCTCAAATCCAAAGAGATATTTTTTATAAAAGTTACGAGTCAGACACACCTACCTAAAACGGCTCGTTCTAACACGCCTCCACATGTCTACATCACGAGGTGGGAAGATTTGCATAACGCCGCCCAAATCTTCACGCAAAGAAAGAAGGCGTAACTTTTATTCTTGCTGTAGTATTGTTGCCTCTACCGCCATGTCCTGAAGACACTGTGTTTTTCGTTGTGAAAGCGAAACTACTTTGTTTGGTCTTCCAAATGAGGACAATATCTGCTTCGTCATGCCTGAAGCTGATCCGTACTGGTCGCTGAGGAAATACATAAACTTAGTGCTGTGGATCCAGGATCGGCTTTCACCATTTTCACCGCTCCTTCACCGGGACCGCCGTTCTCGACTCCGTCGCCTCAGCTCACTCTTGCCCGGCTTCAGCTCACGTTAAGCTGGGGCTTTCGCTCACGCTAGGCCGCTGTGTTTTTGCTGTGAAAGCGAAACTACTTGTTTGGCCTTACAAAAGAGGACGATATCAGCTTCGTCATGCCAAGAGCTGATCCATGCTGGTCGCTGAGAAAATACTTCAACTTAGTGCTGTGGATCACCAGCACATTTTATGGAGGACTGTTTACTGATCCTGGAGAGTAACGTTAGACTAAAATGCCAGCAGTTCGCAGTTCTGACTCCCGTAAGTACATTTTCTTTATCATTTGCCACTGATGATTCAAACGCGAGTTTTGGGCAATAGTGTGGAGTAGTAACCTCAGCTGTGGCCTCTCCGGCCCCCCCCAACCCCTCCTCATGCATGATCCCAACCAACAAAGAAAGACAGAGGTTTTAGTTTACGGGGCTCGCGAGCAATGCAAAGCCGTAAAAAAGACAGTATAAGTCACATAATCACAGTAATTAGGTCCCCACGGATGCAACAAATGCTCCAGCGTTACAACAAATGTTTGAAATGGGTTTTAATGTTTTTGTGTCGTCGCCATCCGGTGGGACATGCCATCAAGTATGTTAGGGGCAACCCGCGCCCCCCCTCCCCCCCCCCACACCGCCACCTCAAACATTTCGATTCGTCCCCAGCTTGAGTGTTATTCGGCACAGCCCAAAGCTAACACAATTCTTTAGCAATAGGAAATAGCTGGCCAATCAGTGTACACCTTGCTTTTTCAGACCGATGAGTTTGTAAAAATCGACGCGTTTCAAAAAGCCGGGGCATAGAGGAGAAAAAATAATGCACAGTATGTGGAAAATAAAGTGTTTTATGAACTTTAAACCGCATAAACACATTACACCAAAAACACCACATAATGTTCTTTTTAGCAACATCATCCATGCACCCCCCTTTAGACCCACACCCTGGTTTGTGGTTCCAGGGTGGACATCTAAGATCTATCTATTTTTTTAAACCTTTACTGTGACGTCCTATTCTCATTTATCCACCGTGGGGTCATACTATGGAATCACAGTCTACGATTTCCCCCTGATCCTAGTAAGGACATCTTAAAATTGTTCTATGTGGACAATCAGTGGTTAAGAACTGGGCGTGTTTTTTTGGTATTTTCGCCTAAATTGTTCATACTCAAATTCAAATGTTTGCCCTACACACATACAATGGAGGAAATTTAAAAAAATGGTTTCACGGCGCCTAACATTATGATTGACAGCTCCCCAACTTCCTTGCTGACCCGCTCGACTGTACATCTTGATAATATGAGTGACTTCCCATCTCCCCTGCACTGTACGGTCATACAATTTTATTTTCCTGTGTTAGTATGTTTGTTCTGCTCTTTGTTGTCTATACACCTGTGTACCTTATTTCCGCCCTACAGCGTTAGTCCACAGAACCCACTATTACTATAAACACAACAACAACACACCAGTAAGTAAAGAGAGGACTACCGCTTTTTGAGTTTTAATTGAATGCCGAGAAAAGATCCTATTTTTTGAGATCTTAATAATTAGGTTCTGTAGGCCAACTCGCGGAATTTACCTGTTTGATGTCACTAGATGCCAAAAAGTACCAGAAAAAGAATCTTTCAAATAACAGCTTCTAAACAGGAGTTAGAACATTATTTGTGAAGTGATTGAAAATGTCCAAATTTGCATCGCAATGTGTCATGGTGAGTTTCTCTTGCAAAAACAAGCTTTATAAAACACATTAACCCCACAATCCTATTTTACTCTGTGCCATAAGCACTTTAATTGATTATTTATTGAATTATGTTTCATTTTTATGTTTTTCTAAGTAGTAATATACAAAATGGCACAAGCGAATTGGACCAAACTTGTCATATTGTGATCTCTACACTCAGTTTAATTCTTTCAGGATGCTCAAGACTGTCTACATTATAATATTTATATGCCCTATAACAACCTAAAATAGAATCCATATCCTCCAGCTTTATATCATTCCATTTATATGCATTCTGTATTGGGCTAGTGATCACAGCATCTCTCACCTCAGCATCAGTTGATCACAGCATCTGTCTCTCATCCTGCATCCAGCTGTGCTTGCCTCCGTGGTCCAGAGCTGGGCTAATCCGCTAGCCGCGAGCTACATTCACAGCGTCAAACAAACATATGTTAGCTCATCTACACCGCACTGTAATAATCCATCTATATTTACTGTATATTTACTGTATACTTACTGAAATGCATAATGTACTGTACATTTCTGTCAGCAAACAGTGTATCAGCGTGCTAGTATAGCCAACACGCTTCATAACAAAGGAAAACACGCTCAAACTCACAGAGAATAGCAGCTAAAGTCTCCCCAGACGCGCGTCCACTGCTCTCCAAGGCTCTCCACGGCGCGCTGACCGTTCTTCATCGTATATAACTTGTAATATGATCATCATAGACTGAAAGGATCCGAGACGCGTTCGCTACAACTCTTCCGTGCGGTCAAAAGCATTCAATATTCGCGTTTTGAACTACATTCTCCAGAGTGCACTGGCTGACCGAGCGGAAGGCGACCCCTCCTTTCTCTGCCCACTGTGCTGACGCGGCGGTGTCAGAGTTCACAGAGTCTGTAATGGCGGACCTGAGTGACGTGTAAACTGACCAATCGCAGCGCAGAACTGGCCGCAGATCTCTATAACATCAGAAGAGCTGAATGCGCGGTGGCATGCCATGGAGAGCCTGTGAGACGCTGACGCGCTGGATTCCGTTACCTGGGCAGAACGCGAATATCTCACCGATGGAAGCACACAGAAACGTGAAAATGGTCTCGTTTGAAAGAAGAGATCCTAATCTAAAAGGTAATATAGAATTTATATACATTTGTGGCTTTTGGAACAGGAGAAGAAAGCAGTAGTTACGGAGAGACCGACCTGCTACACGCCATCTGTTAGAAATGTTAAACAATAAAAAATTTCCGTTTTTTTTGTTTTTTTTCCATCGCGATTCAATTGAAGATAATTCGATCTCTGATTGTCACACAATAAAATAACCTACATCATGAAATTCCTGAGAATGAGAGCTTTCTTGTGATATATGACTTGACTTTATTGTAAAAAATATATCAAATGCACATTCTTCGTAAAAAAAGTTCGCAATGGCTAGGCGGAAAATCGTGTGTGGGACGAATACATTTCTAAGCTTAATTTTACTGCTTTATGAATATAAAAACCAAAAGAAATGGTATTCTTTGTAAAGAAGACACTCCAAGCTTTCAAATGAACCCACATATGGGCTGATACCATATAAGGAAGGCTATGCAAATGAAGCATACACATTTTTTACGGGACTTTGGACCCGTATCCGGGTCCGCATAGCCTAACTAGTTAAAACATCAATGTATGAAAGCTACCCAAGAATACTTTTTTGATGCAAGGAAAACAAAATAGAACTACGTTATTCAACAATTCTGCTCTTCATGGCACCATTTACGAGAGTATCACGCCACAACTATCCCTTTAATAAGGCATCTACATATACATATATATGCTTCTAACCACAGAGAAAAATCTATCAACCCTGTACGGGATGATTTACACCTTAAGTTCAAATCTCCAAATCTAAAAATAAGCATTAGTACTAGTTTTTCTTCTCTGCAAACAAACTTTTAACTGAGACCCTGTTTGTGACGCCAATGCACTCAGGCAATCACCATAAAAGCCCAGAGAAACTGATAAACACCTAAGTCAGTTTTCAACTTTCTCTCATTTTGGGTATTACAGGTAAAGAAAGAGGTGGTTGCAAATATCCTTTCATTGTTTCTTTCTCGTCTCACACTACAGGGTGGTCTAGCACTTTCCATGTTCTCCACTAAAATGTGCCATTTAAAAGGCCAAGTGGCTTTAAATTAGCCGCAGGCCGTCTCTCTGGGCGGAAAGGGCACATCTTCACATTTTTAAAGAGATGTTTTCAATTAAATCAGTATTGGAGAGAGCATATGCTAATGCCATGAATATTTAATGTATGTTCTGAGTGAGAACGAACACTATGATTACAGATCAGATTTGGCTCGACACCGCGTCAAAGAGCCCTTGTGGGCGCCGATCGTCTTGTCCGGAAGACACAAGCACCTCGGTCTTCTGCGCAGCGCGCCCCACTACCCGTTAAAAGAGGAACTAGAAAAAAGACGTCGACAGCTCTCGGGCAGAGCGGAGGGGAGGGAAGATAAAGGACGGGTGAGTGGGAAGAGATAACTTGGGCTTTTAAAAGCTGCTTTTCCTTCTTCTCTGCCTCTCTCCTCCTTTCTTTCACCGACTACACTCGTTGTGTCCTGAGGCGCATGGGTCTGGTGTGTTTAAGAGCTCTGTGACTACTAGACGAAGAGTTTGAGGCAAAATCTGACGGGAATGCCAACAACCCTTTACGTTATCAGCTGCCACCTCAAGCGTCCTGGACCTTTTTAGGGCAGGAGGCAAATTTAGGAAGTTATCGGAGTGACAACTGAATATCTATTAACGGATGTAGCGCTGGCGCCTCAGTCAACTGCCTGCAGATTGTGGATTGCAGACAGAATGAAGCCGAGTTCAGCCAGTTCACTGCCACTTGGGGTGGTTCAGGTTGTTTTCTGAATGTCCATTTTCGGTATTGTGGTGGGGCGCTAGGACAGGAGTAAGGACTCATGCCTCGCAGAGGGTTTTATTTTAAATGGAAATACATATTAAAAAGGGATTAAAGTGTCCCTGGGAAGCAGTGAATCGGAAAGTGGCATGGTGTCCGCATGTTTCCTAGGGAAGTCAAGGACAGGTTGTGCAGACACACCATAGGTCTGTTAAGTGGCATGCCTTCCTTGAACCTCATGGACACCTCGAATAAACTAAGATCTTTCAAGGTGGATGTTTGAAACATGCAATCAAGAATATAATCAGCTCACATCAAATCCCCACCCACATTCCTGGAGTATCCCAACCCTTAACATTTTGCATGTCTCCTTTGTCTAACGCACCCATTTCAGGGGCCTGTACAAATACCCACACTTGTGGTCTTTACACTTGAGGAGCATGTGCGTGAACATAAGTAAGTGCACAAGACGTCCTAGGTCTTAAAAAACACCAAAAGAGCACAGTGCCCTTAGTCAAAACTCTGGAAGCAGTATTCAAGGCTAAGCGTATCCATCATGCATCAGTTCGGGAAATAAATCAACCTTTTGCTTGAGATCTTTTTGTACAAACAATTTGCAACTGCTTTTATCACTGAATTAGAAGCACAAAAAAATTACTAAACTGTCTTCGGCTTTAGAGATATGAACAGACGATATTATTTTAAGGGATAGTTTACCCAAAAATGAAAATTCTGTCATTAATTACTCACCCATATGACGTTCCAAATCCGTAAGAACTTCGTTCATCTTTGGAACAAAATTAAGATATTTTTGAATAAGCTTTTTGACCCTGCGCTTGCATTGTGGTACTCCTGAAGAATTGGCGGCAAGAAG
Organism: Sinocyclocheilus anophthalmus; assembly: GCA_018155175.1. Lineage (NCBI taxonomy): Eukaryota > Metazoa > Chordata > Actinopteri > Cypriniformes > Cyprinidae > Sinocyclocheilus > Sinocyclocheilus anophthalmus. The sequence continues at coordinate 349,030 of JADLZN010012049.1, forward strand.
ACGTGGATGGAAGAGAAGAATTGTTGAATAAGTTCGTTATTTTTGTTTTCTTCGAACAAAAAGTATTCATGTAGCTTCATAACAGTACGGTTGAACAACTGATGTACATGGACTATTTTAACCGATGTACTTACTAAGTTTACTGTGCTTTGAAAGTTGTCAGTTGTGTTTTGGTCGCTGTCTATGTGAGGGTCAGAGAGCTCTCAGATTTATCAAAAATATCTTAATTTTGTTCTGAAGATGAACAAAGTTCTTACGGGTTTGGAACGACATTAGGGTTAGTACTTAATGACAGAATTTTAATTTTTTGGTGAAATATCCCTTTAAGATATTAAAAAACTTTTCAAAATTGTAAAGGAAAAAAACGTTTTCTGTTTTGTAGCACATCATTGTCGTAGAAATGTACCCTTAGTGCTGCTTACCCATGCAAGAGTCGCCTCCATGATGCAAGGATGTTGCATTGCAGCTGTAAAGGAATAGCCATGGGTCACTCATGAACGATCCATTCATTTTCAACGATTGTTTTATATGACTCGGAAGTAACGAGTTGTCTCAGAGAGAGATTCGTCATTATTTTCGTGACCATGCATGCTCAACATCCTTTCATGCATGAACAAAATGACTCGGGAGGTGAACTAATCAGTTATGTTTCCTGTACAGGTCACTTTTTAATGCAGGAAATTGATATTTTAGGTTTTGCTCAAAGGTAAGTTTGCATTTAGGAAAAGCATGTTTCTAGAGTAGGTCAACTATAATAATTTCTTTGTTCTTTTCAAGTGACAAAAGAACTAATGACTCAGACAAGACAAGACGACTCGGGAGGTCAAATTATTATTTCTGTTTTCTGTACATAGCCATACATGTGGCTGTTCAGTGACAAAAGAATGGACAACTTAAGTGGTGAATTATCTGTTAATCATTTTTCATCATTTGTCTTTGGCTGGTATTATCAGGATTTCAGAATTTGGAATGTGATTAAAGTTTGCGCCAGCAGAAGTGTTGGGTTTTAATTGAACTTGAATTAAATACCTTTAATAAAGATATGGTCATGTTTAGAAAAAAAGATTTAAAGATCAAAGTCAAGAAAATAACTTGAACTTTCCATCAATAGTTTTAGGTTGTTCTGGGAGGGTGCTTAAAAAACCTCACAAACAAACAAAATGATTGCTGGTTTCAATCATGTCTGCAGAACTGTTATGCATCAAGTTTAATACTTAGGGTTAGGAGTAAAGCAAAGTAATAGTGATGGTTGCTTTAGCAGCACTAATGAAATTTCAGAAAATGAATAAAAATCAACCGCATTGCTTTAGAGCACAAGCAAATGATTTATTGCCGAATTAATAATTTATCAAGACCTTATAAAAGGTTTTGAAATATGGCTATGAAAGAAACAGCCACCAGGCTTGGGAAAATAAACTGTGACAGATTTACGAATGTAAACAAAGGACCGACTAATTTCAGCTTTCAAAGGTTCCCTGCGGAGCTGCTAGCGCACCAGCACCTTTATTAGTAGTTAGCATTTGATTAGTTGCCAGTGTTACTCACAGTCTTGTAGGTCATAGAGGCCACGGTACTGAAAACAATCGAGCTCTTTACTGGTGGCAAACCTAGTGTTAGCTGTTAGCTGTGTTTGGAACCTGGAAGTTGGTTTGTTGCTGGTCCACCATCTTTAACCAGCAATAAACTAGCTACCAGCTAGTCAAACCTTCTTCAGTCATTGATTTAATCAGTAATTGTGTCGTTTTCCAGGTGAAATACGAAAAATGTACCTGAGAAGCAAAGCTGTTTAAGAAATTATACTTGTCTTCAGATAATATGTAGAAAGTTTTTTTCTTTCTTCTTAAACAACAAGTATTTTGTTTCTTGTTTTAAGCATGCACCTAATGACATTTATTGATGTTTATGCTTGAAATGGAAGAAAATATTCGTAGAGAAATTTGTCAGTGGTATAGGAAAATAATTGTATTCAAAATGTATTCTGACAACACCTCATTTTCTTTTGCAGTTTTGCTTCAAGTAAATTAACTACGGCTGCTTGTTTCTACTTTTTTTTTTTTGTACCACAGTTCTGAATTTATGTCCCACAATTCTTTTTTTTTTTCTTTTCCTCAGAATAGCAATAAACACCGAATTGCAATATATAAACTCAGAATTCACAATATTTCGCCAATTCTGAAGTTTAAAGCTCAGATTTTTTTTTTATTATTTATTATTTTTGGTTAATTGAAATTCTGACTTTTGTCCACATAACCTGAATTCTATCACACAATTCAGATTTAGTTTCTTGCAATTCTAAAAGAAAAACAATCAATTGTGAGATATAAAGTTATAAATTCAGAATGGCAAGATATAAACTGACTTTTTCTGAGATTATATTTCACAATTTTGTTGATGTTTTTTTTTTGTGATTGTGACTGTCACAATTCTGATTTTTCACACATAATTCTGAATTTATATCTCACAATTCAGACTTAGTTTTCAAGCAATTCTGAGAGGGGGGGACTCAATTGTGAGATATAAATGTATGATTTTAGAATTAAGTTTTTCTTAAATGCAATTCTGACTCGATACTGAACACTGATCTGGTATTAGAATAATAATTAAACAATTTAAAAATTGCATTCATAAAAAAAACAAAAACAATGGAAGCTGTTAAAATATTATATGAGCTTCTTATGTGGTGAAAATATGATCAGATATCAAATCTGCTGTTTTTTCTCAGAATTCCGTTTTTTATGTAATTATTTATTATTATAATTTTTTTTGTAAATGTGACTTATCTCACACTTCTAACTTTTTTCTTCCAATTTCAAGTTTATATCTGAAATTTCTGAGGTTATATCTCTCAATTCTGACTTTTTTCACAGAATTGTGAAAAAATATATTTCAATCATGACAACTCTAGGAACATTTTAGCATGGTGATGGATATAACAATGTTAATGCATTTGGTCTTGGCGGAATATATCTGCCTACTATGCTGCTGAATTGCTGCTGCTGTTGTTTATTGCTGTAGTTGCAGATTATTGCTGCTGCAAGCAAGTACAAGAACTTGCTACTGTCAATGCATATGGCGATATGGTGCCATGAGTATTTAAGACATACTGCTGCTGCACAACTAGCATATAAAATAACCCGTAGCAGATCTATACAGGTGGAGCTGGGGAAGGTGGAGGGTTTCAAAGAACTCTGAAAGCGCGCTGCAGGAATCTCAAGTGAAAGCTAGCCAGCCATATAAATGCAAGGCAGCAAGCTCATTAGCTGCATATGCAGCATAAACCAATCAGCTTGTGACAAGTAGTTTAACACTGTGAATATCAACAATTTTTATTAACGACCCATCAGCCTGCGCAATCTAGAGTTTCATGACTGAACTATACATATATATACAGTGGGGGAAATAAGTATTTGATACACTGCCGATTTTTCAAGTTTTCCCACTTACAAAGAATGGAGAGATCTGTAATTTCCATCGTAGGTACACCTCAACTGTGAGAGACAGAATCAAAAAAAAAAATCCAGAAAATCACATTGTATGGATTTTATAAATTAATTTGCATTTCAGTGAGTGAAATAAGTATTTGATCACCTACCAGCCAGCAAGAATTCTAGCTCTCACAGAGCTGTTAGTTTGTCTTTAAGAAGCCCTCCTATCCTCAACTCATTACCTGTATTAATTGCACCTGTTTGAACTCGTTACCTGTATTAAAAGACACCTGTCCACACACTCAATCAATCAGACTCCAACCTCTCCACTATGGGCAAGACCAAAGAGCTGTCTAAGGACACCAGGGACAAAATTGTAGACCTGCACAAGGCTGGGATGGGCTACAGGACAATAGGCAAACAGCTAGGTGAGAAGGCAACAACTGTTGGCGCAATTATTAGAAAATGGAAGAAATTCAAGATGACAGTCAATCTCCCTCGAACTGGGGCTCCATGCAAGATCTCACCTCGTGGAGTATCAATGATCCTGAGAAAGGTGAGGGATCAGCCTAGAACTACACGGGAGGACCTGGTCAATGACCTGAAGAGAGCTGGGACCACAGTCTCAACGGTTACCATTAGTAACACACTACACCGTCATGGATTAAAATCCTGCAGCGCGCGCAAGGTCCCCCTGCTCAAGCCAGCACATGTCCAGGCCCGTCTGAAGTTTGCCAAAGACCATCTGGATGATCCAGAGGAGGCATGGGAGAAGGTCATGTGGTCCGATGAGACCAAAATAGAAGTTTTTGGTATAAACTCCCCTCGCAGATTTTGGAGGAAGGAACGAAGGATGGTACAAGCCCAAGAACACCATCCCAACCGTCAAACATGGGGGTGGAAACATCATGCTTTGGGGGTGCTTTTCTGCAAAGGGGACAGGACGACTGCACCGTATTGATGGGAGGATGGATGGGGCCATGTATCGCGAGATTTTGGGCAACAACCTCCTTCCCTCAGTAAGAGCATTGAAGATGGGTCGTGGCTGGGTCTTCCAGCATGACAATGACCCCAAACACACAGCAAGGGCAACTAAGGAGCGGCTCCATAAGAAGAATTTCAAGGTCCTGGAGTGGCCTAGCAAGTCTCCAGACCTCAATCCTATAGAAAATATATGGAGGGAGCTGAAACTCCATGTTGCCCAGCGACAGCCCCAAAACCTGAAAGATCTGGAGAACACCTGTATGGAGGAGTGGGCCAAAATCCCTGCTGCAGTGTGTGCAAACCTGGTCAAGAACTACAGGAAGCGTCTGACCTCTGTAATTGTAAACAAAGGTTTCTGTACCAAATATTAAGTTCTATTTTTCTATTGTATCAAATACATATTTCATGCAATAAAATGGAAATTAATTATTTAAAAATCATACAATGTTATTTTCTGGATTTTTTTTTAGATTCTGTCTCTCACAGTTGAGGAGTACCTACGATGAAAATTACAGATCTATCCATTCTTTGTAAGTGGGAAAACTTGAAAAAACGGCAGTGTATCAAAATGGTTGTACTTATTGCCCCACTGTAGATTTGAGATATAAATCGAATTGACAACCACAAAAATCTGGTTGTCAGCGAAAATAAATAAATAAATATATATATATATATTATTTTTTTTTTACTAATTAGCTGTAGTGAAATTGAGCTTCCACAATTAAGCCTGCTTTAAGAATGATTATTTTTAGAGAAGATAAAAAAGCTGATAATAAAATTTGATAATAAATTATTAGCTAGCAACTAGCTACCATGTTTCAAAACACACTAGCTGGATTTTCCAGCGGGGTAGTCCTTTCTGTAACTGTTTGTTCCGCAAAATGACTGCCTGCGCCGAGCTATCGCTACCCACGTGCTTGAGATTTTCAAAGCAAGGCTAATGCCAACGTCTGTGACTTCTCAAGCTGAACTTTGCCCTTTTAAGGTACTCAAAAAATCCCTCCTAGCGTGGCAGCATTATCACTCTGCTCTTTCGCTGTCTCGTTTTCACTCTCTCTCTCTGTCCGCAGAGAAATTCAGACATCCTTGAGCTGCGCGCTTGTGTTGGTCTGCCTGGCTGCTGCTTTGAGTTTTATTAAGAGTGACCTTCAATATGCCTCAGCTTTCTGCAAAATGTCGCTAGCAGCACGAGGGCACCGTGAGGTCCTCTGGCTCCACAGACTGTCTCAACACGCCGCTTGCTTTCCCTCGCATTGTTTTGCTGGAGATGATTGAAATGGTTTGTGCGGAGATTAACGGGGCGAACGCGGAGTTCAGGAGTCTGGAATATTTTGGTTCCAGTTGCTCATAATTTCCATCTAGAGATGACCCACAATAAGGCCCAGAATAGATCTCAATATGATAGACTACGTGTGCAGCAAACTTTCATTAGCAGTGCTAGAGAAGAAGGTTCATTTTATAGCATGGTAAGGGAGGTCTCAAGAATTTAGGATCAACAGTACAGAACAAAAATAAAATGGAACAAATACGTTAATGACTGTAAAAATTTTTTTACAGATCATATTAAATCATTATATTATCATATAAAACATATTAAAAAAGAATTCATACATAAACTGAATTTATGATTACAATAAAGGGTCATAAAGAAAAATAAATGCCAGGATAGTAAAATGTCCAGTTACACACACACACAGATATATATATATTACAGTGCGGTACGGAAGTTTCAGACCCCACTTAAATTTTTCACTCTTTGTTATATTGCAGCCATTTCTAAAATCATTTAAGTTATTTTTTTTTTACTCATTAATGTACACACAGCACACAATATTGACAGAAAACACAGAATTGTTGACATTTTGCAAATTTATTAAAAAAGAAAAACGGAAATATCACATGGTCCTAAGTATTCAGACCTTTGCTGTGACACTCATATATTTAACTCAGGTGCGCTCCATTTCTTCTGATCATCCTTGAGAAGGTTCTAAACCTTCATTTGAGTCCAGCCGTGTTTGATTATACTGATTGGACTTGAAAAGCCACACACCTGTCTATATAAGACCCTACAGCTCACAGTGCATGTCAGAGCAAATGAGAATCATGAGGTCAAAGGAACTGCCTGAAGAGCTCAGAGACAGAATTGTGGCAAGGCACAGATCTGGCCAAGGTTACAAAAAAAATTTCTGCTGCAATTAAGGTTCCCAAGAGCACAGTGGCCTCAATTCCTTAAATGGAAGACGTTTGGGACGACAGAACCCTTCCTAGAGCTGGCCGTCAGGCCAAACTGAGCTATCGGGGGAGAAGAGCCTTGGTGAGAGAGGTAAAAGAACCCAAAGATCACTGTGGCTGAACTCCAGAGATGCAGTCGGGAGATGGGAGAAAGTTGTAGAAAGTCAACCATCACTGCAGCCCTCCACCAGTTGGGGCTTTATGGCAGAGTGGCCCGACGGAAGCCTCTCCTCAGTGCAAGACACATGAAAGCCCGCATGGACTTGTGAGATGGTGAGAAATAAGATTCTCTGGTCTGATGAGACAAGATAGAACTTTTTGGCCTTAATTATAAGCAGTATGTGTGGAGAAAACCAGGCACTGCTCATCACCTGGCCAATACAGTCCCAACGGTGAAGCATGGTGGTGGCAGCATCAGGCTGTGGGGGTGTTTTTCAGCGGCAGGGACAGGACAACTGGTTGCAATAGAGGTAAAGATGAATGCGGCCAAGTACAGGGATATCCTGGACGAAAACCTTCTCCAGAGTGCTCAGGACCTCAGACTGAACCGAAGGTTTACCTTCCAACAAGACAATGACCCTAAGCACACAGCTAAAATAACGAAGGAGTGGCTTCACAACAACTCTGTGACTGTTCTTGAATGGCCCAGCCAGAGCCCGGACTTAAACCCAATCGAGCATCTCTGGAGAGACCTAAAAATAACTGTCCACCAACGTTTACCATCCAAAATGACAGAACTGGAGAGGATCTGCAAGAAGGAATAGCAGAGGATCCCCAAATCCAGGTGTGAAAAATGTTGCATCTTTCCCAAAAAGACTCAGGGCTGTATTAGATCAAAAGGGTGCTTCTACCAAATACTGAGCAAAGGGTCTGAATAGTTAGGACTATGTGATATTTCAGTTTTTATTTTTTTAATAAATCTGCAAAAATGTCAAAAAATTCTGTGTTTTTCTGTCAATAGGGGTGCTGTGTGTACATTAATGAGAATTTTTTTTAAGAAAAAAAAAATAAACTTAAATTATTTTAGCAAATGGCTGCAATATAAACAAAGAGTGAAAAATTTAAAGGGGTCTGAATACTTTCAGTACCCACTGTATATATATAATATATATATATATAAATATATAAATAAATAAATATATATAATAGATCGAGCTATCGTCCTCAATTACGTTTAACTTGATGTACTAAAACCCTTCCCCAAATAAAACAAATAGAAACGATATAGACATGTATGAAAACAGCCAAACCAAATAAGAATGGAACTAAATAAATAAATGTTTACAAAAATTCAAATGAAAATGGAAAATACAAAAATAAAAAATAATTCAAAATATTAATAAAAAATCTACAATAGTAACTCATGAATACTATTTTGGAAAAAATAATAATAATAAAGCGATAGTGACATGTGCTCTGCATTTATCCCATCCAAGTGCACACACACAGCAGTGACACACACACCGTGAACACACACCCAAAGCAGTGGGCAGACATGTGCTGCGGCACCCGGGGAGCAGTTGGGGGTTCGGTGCCTTGCTCAAGGGTACCTCAGTCATGGTATTGAAGGTGGAAGAGAGCGCTGTACATTCACTCCCCCCACATACAATCCCTGCAGGTACGAGACTCAAACCCACGACCTTTGGGTTACAATTCCATCTCTCTAACCATTAGGCCAGGACTTCCCTTTATTTATTCATATTTAGTCGTTATTAAAAAACTGTGGAGGCTACTGAGATAGAATAAATATACAGTGTGTATTTATATATAAACACTGTCCTGATATCACAATATAAAAAAAAAAGCTGGAAGATATTAAAATATTATGAAATATACTATGAAACATCAAATCTGCTCTGTTCTCAAACCGAAAAACTATAAGATTAATCTGGCAAACAACAATTATGTCAATTATATGTCATTCAATGCAATACAGACAAGTATCTATAAAATAGTTTAAAAAAAATACAATTTCACCCCAAAACATGTTTGTGTGTCATAGAATATGTATGGTACCACTTTCATAGTTACTTTATCGATAGGTGACCGTGATCTGCGTACATTTTTAAAATTGAGTGGAAGCCACACATGCATTCCTGTAAATTTCATTATTAGAGTCCAACAAGAGTTACTGTGGTAATTATAACTCAGTAAACTACAACGAAAAGCTGTGTAAATTCTATTTAAAGGTACACAAACTGCATTTACGAGCATTTATCTTCTATTACGTTGCTAGTCGCATGGTATTTAACATCATATCACCCAGCCCTAGTCCCTCATGAGAATCTCTGTACTCTTGCACATTGCAAGTCATTACAAATGCCATGCCTGAAACGTTTTGGGTGACCCCAAGGCCTCACCAAAGTGATTTCCTTCTTTTAGAGGCCAAGTCGCTGATAAGCCTCATGCTAATACGTTTACTTCTCAGCCCTATTTTAAATTTCCAGAGGCTTGCTTTCTCCAAGGCGGCATTTCCAGGTCACAATAGATAAGACAGCTAAAGTGTTTATCCTTTTGGTAATCCAGCCTCAATATAAATCTATCCAGAGGTGCAAGTGACATCAGACATGCTGCCAAACCTCCTTCACACCCCCCACTGTTATCCAACTCCAAAATATCTGACCTTTTACGTTGCTTATTCTTAGCTTAAGCTAATTCTTCATATGTGTCGTCTGTCCTGTACGAACAAACAGCCATACAACCATTAATTACTAAAACCCTAATCAACTTTACCTTGTCAGGTCTAAATTGGATATGCTCATTTATTCAAGTTAATTGCTAGGCAACTGATCACTATGAGCTTCTTCAAGGCCGTTAAGCGCTAACACAACTGAGCTAACGGTAGCTATAGAGGCCGTCTGAAATGTAAAAGTCATTGTCTTCACCGCATCAAGTTTATCAGGCCAGTGTGACTCATGAGGGCTGTCAGTGCATAAACTAATTTCTCAAGAGAATAATGAGAATTTGGAGGTTGCGTGTAATGATACGTAACATCAAGGCCGCATTCACGATTCAGGTGAGCAGAACTTCAGAAGCGTTTGACATCTCGCTGTTGAACGCTGCTTTAAATTATTTTCTTAATCAGTATAGATAGATCATCGTTTGGATCTATATATCTATCCAACTATCCATCTATCCAGAATTGAAGGTCTATATACTCTATTCAACAGTTAATTTGATCTATATATCTATCCAACTATCCACCAAGATCCATTGTTTTGATCTACTATCTATCTATCTATCTATCTATCTATCTATCTATCTATCTATATCATTTTGATTCGATTCGATTCAATTAATCCATCCTTCCATCCAGTCTAAAAGTCTTCAAAATTCAAGGCTTGTTAAACTTGTTTTTTTTTTTTTTCAAGTTTGTCTTGGAAAAACTTGATTTTCTATTTAAAAATGGCATAATCATGTTTTGAATTTCAATTCATTTTAAATTTTACTTACATTCAAATTTGAAATGCAGTTCTAATTTGCTACATTAATTCAAATTCCATTTAACTGGAATTTAAAACTCAATTTTGAATCATGCGCAATATATCTTGAATTAAGTTTATTTATGGCAAATAGTATTTTAATTTTTTTTTACCTCATGAGCCTCACAAAAAGTTGTTAGACATCTCCTTCAGACTCTGCGGCCATTGGAATGGACATGTTTGTTTGTTTTTTTGTAAAACTTTTTTATGCACATTTTTTATAATATGAATAATGCCTGGTCACTGATTGGTTCCTGATCATCCAATCACAATGAAGATAAAAGTTCCAACTTAATCTGACTGAGCTACAGGCATCGCAAAGACAGACATGACTAACCGACTAGAAAGGAATAGGAGGAAGCCCAATTTTTTACCTTTAATATGCAGATTTATGTTCATGGTAGCCTCATCAACTTGCACTTATTATAAAATTAAGACTATCAAAGTGATAATATTCAAAGTCATTTTGCAGAACACATGCATTTTGCAGTCATTTTTTTTTTTTATGTCCATCGAAATGGACTTCAGGTTTTGAAAGATATCAGCAGGAACCTCATGAATTAGCTGTATGACAGGTTGGGAAATTTGTGCAAGCATTTCAAAGCAAGAATACAGAGCTACAAATTAAAATGTTGAAGTTTTATGAACATTGATGTTAATTAATGAACTATTATTAAAATAATTCCATTTATGTCTTCAAAGTGACCATAGCCTGTCAATATTTGGTTTCATTGATTTTAGTGAGAAACAGCCATACTGTATGTGAGATCAATGAATACACAGCAACACACATTCACACCCCCTCCACACACACTGATGCCTTGATGCTATTATGCACGCAATCATATACACATCAAAACAACCAGCAAGTACACATAAGCACATTCACTTACACACAAAGCCTTTTACACATATACTCAGATTCACCCACTGCAACCAACAAAAAGGATCAAACAAACAACAAGACTTCATATCATCTTACCTTTCCTTACATTCTCATTGTATTTCTCATTCTTACAGTTCTGTATGTGTTATTTTCTAAATCTTCAACACTAGTTCATAAGCATTGTTAAAATATGACGATTTTCATGTAGCTTCAGTCCTGGCGTCCATTGTAGTGGACATGGGAAAAAAAAATTGAATAATAAATCTGCCTTTTTTAAATCTGCCATTGAAAAATCATGTTTATTTGTGGCTTCCTTGTGATTTGCCTCAACTTTTAGCTAGACGTTTGCAAGACCAGTGCGCCATTACCAATAACATCCTCTGATAACAACATTCACACTTTAATTTAACATTTCATATGCTCATGGCCCTCTTTATGTCACGATAAACACCAGTAATGGATCAACCTAAAATACCTAATCAAAATACAACACTAAATATCCACCTAAGAATGATTCCCAGTTTCCAATTGCTTGGGATTTCAGCTTCCTGCCTGCTCGCTTCCAATGTTTAACATCTTGGAAAAGGCACGAAACACGAAGATGCTCATTTGTGAGATTGAAGAACACTAGAAATGATTGCAGAATGCTCGTGATTAGGGGTCAAATAGCAGCTTAATGACTTTCAAGTGGCAAAGCCTAATGGGATTTAATATGAGGCCAGATGAATCCTGATTGATTCTCTATCATCCTGTCACAACCAGTGTCTCTCAGTGCCTTGTTTATTGGATTTAATTTATTACTTGAAATGATGTAATTTTTTTATGAGGCTAGGACGAAAAATAAAATTACATCATCCTAATAGCGCTATTACATTGAGGCCAAGTGCATTACAAGACAGAATATGTTGCCCTTTTGACATTATAACACTGAGTTTTATGTTTTCGTTTGAACTGGTACAGGCTTTACACTCACAGAGCAATGCAAGTGTTGATTTTATGACATGTCAACAAATAACATGAAGGAAGGGCTTGTGAACTCTGCTAAAGGAGCAGTTTCACATAGCAACTAAATAATAAAGCAACTACAAAAAAGCCAGTGTTGGGGAATAATTTAAAGTAGCAATGCTGATATTTCAACTATATTTTCAGTAGCATAACAGTTGTTTTCAACTGTAGTGTAGCTTTTCTAGTAACAAGTAATTTTTTTACAATGACTAACAGAGTAACATAATGGCTGGCTGTTTTTTTGTAAAATTATCTTCCACATTGATCTTTATAGCTGAATGTGTTGTGGCAATATTCAAACACTGATTATAGTAAATATGATAATTATTACATATTAGTAAATAATCATAGATAATTATTTGAATCATATTATATCTTCTTTTTTTGTGGAGGAAAAACTTATTTCTGTCATAACAACTCTCTTTACAGTATGCATGGCAGCTACGCTGCTACTGCCAATACATCCACAGACATGCTGCTGTCAGCGTGCAGGAAACACTGTTACTGCATATATAACATATATTAAATAACCCCCATATATAACATACATTAAATTATCCCTGTAGCAGGTCTACAGAATGCAGGTGGAGCTGGGGAAGGAGGAGGGTTTCTAAAGCATTCTGCAAACTGCTGCAGCTAACGCTGGTGAATGTTGAGAAGCAACTCATTGGCTGCTGATGCAACAAAACTAAATTAGCTGTGCCATGTGAATAATGATGAGATTATATCAGATTGAGTTAGAACCTATCAGCCTGCATCATCTATTTTCATTATTTGTATTCAGTATTTAAGTATTTAAGAGAGTTTCAGTATTTAAATGTTGCTATCCATCTAACCTGATCTCAAAGTGTATGGCAAAATGTAACCATTGTATGATGTGGCAATTTCATATGAATTCATACAATGTGAATCATACAAAAATGTATGTTTTGAAGGTCTACCACAAACCCTAACCACGAACAGGACATAAACAGTTCATATAAAAGCGAATGAAATCATATGAATTCATGTGAATTAGCCACCAATTCACCAAAATGGAGGATCCGGAGGGCCAAGGTGGAGCAGATGGCTCTGGCAACCGAGGTGAAGGCGGGGATCCGGAAGGCGGCAGTGGAGCCGGAGGGAAGGAGGAGCCTGACAGGGATGGAGGGACAAGATGTAGCCGGAGGAGTGGAGTCCTGATGCGGCGAATGGTCGACGACTGACCAAGGTGGAGCCGGAGGGATGAAGGATCCCGGCGGAGCTGGTGGACTGACGGGCCACGGCAGAGAGGAGGGAGATAGGAGCCATGGTAGAGCTGCTGGGTCGACGGGCAGAGGCGGAGTCCGGGACTCAGAGCCTGGAGGTGGAGACAAGGGATCCTCCAGCCATAACGCCGATGGAGACTGGCAGGCTCGCAGCGAATCCCAGCGCATAGATGATGGGCTGAGGGTGAGCAGAGGGACTGACAGGAGACAGCAGTGGCGATGATGAGGACTGGTACAGAGGTGGTGGGAGAGGGAGTCTGGGTGGGAGTTCAGGATGATCCGGGGGCTTAGGAACGGTAGGTGCTGCCCACACACACCATAAGGCCACTTCCAACACCGGGAGAGCCAGTGACAGGGGCACAACATCCGTGGTCATTATCTCACAGTCAGTTGGGTCAGGGCAGATAGACAATTCAGGGCAGACAGACAATTCAGGGCAGGCAGATGTTTCACACATGACCTCCGTGGTCGTGACAGGACAGATAGAAGATGATGGTGTGAAAAAACAAGGCATGACCGCATATAAATCCACGTAATACTCCACTGAGCTCGGCTCACCCTCAGCCATGGTGCAGTGGGCAAAGCTTCCCTCCATGCTCTCGCTGTCCTTGGCCATCTCCCTTGTGGCGAGCCCTATTGCCGGCACACACACCTTATCAGACACTCCAAGAGGCTCGGGCTCCAGGACGATCTCCTGCTCTGTTCGCTCTCCTTGGCAATGGCTTGTTGATCGTGTCTGGCATGGGCTCTCCGTCCGTGGTGGGCTCTGGATTTGGCTCCGTGCAGCAGGATGATGGTGGGCTGGGCTCTGGGTCCAGATTGGGGCTGGTGTTATTGTCCGCGATGTCCACGGTGAGATGTGATTTGCAGGACACCAGCACCCACTCGATGAAGGCAGCGATGCTCTCTCGAGGACCCCCCCTGGAGAACTGCTCTCATGTGGCGCCGTTAAGTCTAGCATGGTAGAATGAGCAGAGGCAGTTGTCCGGGTAATGTGTGAGGTTTGGTCCTGGAGAGAGCGATCCCACCTGCTCCAGCAGGAGGACGAGGACGGCAGGGTCATCCATAAGAAAAAGAAAAACTTTCAAAAGAGAAAATAAACACGAGGGGAAGACGCTGCTTACTTTTATTTGTCGGTCCGATGTTCTGTCACGTAACATGGTCTAACAAACACGAATAATGAAGAGGATAAAGGGAAACCATCTTTAATGATCCACACAGGGGGTAATATACAGAAGGCACCATGAGCACACTTATCCACAATAGACATCAACATCGGACAAAAAGCAAACAGAACAGACTCCCCTAAATATGTTGCTATGAGGCATACAGTGAGGATGAAAAGTTGATGGTTTGTAATGTTTGTAATGGTATTTGTAGTGGAAACCATTAGAATTTCTGAGATTTTTTTTCAGCAGGGGTGTTCCACAGAAAATGTAACTGCATACAGGTTTAAAACAACATGAAGGTGATAAAACAGTAACATAATTTTATTTTCTGGGTGAATTAGTCTATAACTGAATCACTTAAATTAAGATCCTCTTTTGTGCAAGACAAATACTATTCTGATTAGAGAAGTGAAATATATCATCTGACAGTCATTTAAAAAGTTATGTTAACAGTTTGTAGTGCAGCTAAAGCACAATTTAATTACTTCAAATTATAAGTAGCATGTAGCTTGGAAAGCTCCAGTTTCAAAGTAGTTTCTGCTTTTTCTTCACAGACAGACACATGTCTCAGTGAAACGGCGGGAGCGCGGCTGGTAATTATCTCCATAGGAGTGCTGGGAGCCATCTCCTCATCATCATCTCCTGGTGCCAGGAGCGCGGGAGGATTACTCCCTCCTCTGCTTCCCATCAAGCCAATCTCTACGCGGGACGAGAGGAGGTGAGCGGCATCTACGTGGACCCCGGGGAACGAGATGGTGAACCGTGTCTCAGTGGCTCTTTAAAGCTCCTTTCCACGGCTGAATGAGCACATGGCATTTCATTGTCCTGTCCTCCGATCTTCATAAATCCACTCGTATCTCTGGAGAGCAGCCAGGAATGCCGCACTCCTCACTTTAGCCGCGATTCTGCCCGGCACAGGCCATTATATCCGATATGAATGTACGCAACCTAAAGATGCCATGAATACAATAGATGGGGGGAAAGACAGCGTGGTGCCCAGAGGTGATGGAGCCCGAGTCGGGTCTGAACTCAATAAACTGAGCCCACCTGCTGTCTAAAGGATATGAGTGTGTGTTTTAGTATATAGAGTACAAGAGAAGCATATAGACATCAGCTTCAGGTGAGCAAGTCACAAATGAAACCACAGTTGGAAGAAGCCAGAAATGTAGATGAACATGACATTTGCTGTGTAAATGCTAATTTGTCCTGATGCATCCGGAACAACATGAAGGAATCGCCTACTCACATCTTGGCCAACAGAAAAAACCCCCCCCCCTCATTTACTTCCTCGTAATGTTTTGTGTGTTTTCCAGTACAAATGGCTTCACGTTCATAAAAAGAAATCTTCCTTGAGAAAATCGTGTAGAGATGTTAAGACATTTATTTACTTTTATTCACATACATATATATATATTATATATAATAATTCTATATATATATATATATATATATCTAATATATATATAATATAATTTTTTCATATATTTAATAATTCTAAAATTTTATATTATATTCTAATTACAATTTATAAATATTAATTTTCCTGTTATTGGTTTTAATATAACTTAATTTATATTCGTTCTAGTTTTTAACATTTTATTTAGTTATTTGGTTGCAAAAACATTTTTTGTTATGCGGGTTGAAAGTCTCTTCACATCCCGATAGCAATCACTAAGATAAAGGGTTAGCTCACCCAAAAATGAAAATTGTGTCATTAATTACTCACCCTCATGTCGTTCCAAACCCGCAAGACCTTCGCTCATCTTCGGAATACAAATTAAGATATTTTTGATGAAATCCGAGAGCTTTCTGACCCTGCATAGACAGCAATACAACTGAAATGTTCCAAGGTCCAGAAATGTAGTAAGGACATCGGTAACACAGTCCATGTGACATCAGTGGTTCAACCGTAATTTTACAAAGCAGTGAGAATACTTTTTGTGCGCAAAAAATAATACAACAACTTTACTCAAAAATTCTTCTTCACATCACCCTAGTGCCATTATAGAGAGTATCACGATGCATGCGTGCACGTTCCTTTCCATGTAAACAAGGCTTAGCGCATGCATTGTTTAAGTGCAGAGGTACTCTTGATAATGGAGGAGAAGAATTGTTGAATAAAGTCATTATTTTAGTTTTCTTTGCACACACAAAGTATTCTCGCTTCTATCGTAACTTCACTAAGCCTAAATTGATGTAACAAAACGGCGGCCGTTCTCTCTGTCATCATGATTATGAGCTAATGCCATTAGCATTCAGCAAAATCACAGTTTTAAGAAGTAGTACAAAGTTTTGGCATTGTAGACATGCCAAATCTAGTCAAAACAAAAAAAGAGAGTTAAACTCACTAACTTTTGAAGATGGCTCTGCTGAAGCCTAAATTATTTCATCTTCATCTTTATTTAAAGGGATAGTTCACTTATAATTTGAGGAAAGTACACTGTAAAAAATGACTTTTAACTACAAAATTTCATTTAAGTCAAAACGTTATTTCTTGTTTCTTTGTAGTTGTAATTGATATACATCTTCAAAATATTATTTTACTGTATCATATTTTTAAGGCGATGTATTTTTACCTATTTTTAATTACAAGACACAAACGGCACTTCAATGGTGGCATGACTCATCCACTTTTATTAAATGGAGAAAATATGAACAATTTCATCTTTTCATTAATAGTGAGAATAGAAAGGATTTATCTCTAAAGCAAAGTGTTGAAGTCAGCACAGTGATGAATGAAAACAACTCAAGGTAAAGGAGAAGCCACAATGTGTCAAGGTGATTGGATGATCGAGTGTGCAGGGCAGACAGACTTGTGCCAGTGGACATGGATGTGAATATTTATCTCTCACAATAATATTAGTTATGCAACAATGGCGCTTCCCAGGGATTCTTGACTAAATTTTGGCTTCGAGGACAGTGCTGGTTTTGTGATTTTTCCGAGAAGCAACCGTCACCTGAGGGCAACTTTGGCGAGAGACTACTGATGCCCATTTCTCTCTGGATAAAATGATTGAGGAATCATTGTTTTGATGATGATGGATGAATTTACCAGTCACCAGAAATGTGTCTTCGACATCTTATCCTGGCCTGGAGGGCTGGAAAAATCTAAAATATTAAACGTGACAAATGTTTGGTTGGCAAAACCGAGTTTCACTTTCAATTTGCATCATATTCATGTAATGCTGTTAATCTTGTAGAAACCTTAAATCCCTAATTATGACTCTCAGTAATTTCATGATTTTTTTTTACCTTGTCAGCACTTACTTACGTCCCTTACCATAATTACAGCAATTTTATCAATATCAGTGTGCACATCTCATCCCAATTTTCATCCATTTCATGCCAAGTGAAACTTATGAAGCCAATTATTGACCGTGATATTTCTAGCTAGGAGTTATTGCTAAATATTGCATAAAATAAACATTTTAGGATATTACTGTGCATATTTAAGTCAGTTATTTCACTGCATTGAATAGGCAAACAAAGCATCATACCAAGTGACAACTGTAAATAAATGATGCATATTTGTTTGATTGTTTCATTACATAACACTTCCATAACAAATCTTTAATCAGTGTAAATCATCAAATAATGTGAGTTCTTTTGACTGATTCGTTACAAAGAACCTGCTCATAAGAGTCATTCATCCGTGAATCAGACTCCGCTTGTTGTATTTGTTGCTTAGTGTTAATCAGCGAAACAAAACAGACATTCAAGAACCATTATTGAACGTCATGAGATATTAAATATTAAATTTGAAAAGTAAAAAGTAAGAACACAGCATAGTTTATAGTACATTTCTAATGCAGTGACATTCATGCATTTTAAATGTGGCTTAAATAAATAGTTTTTGTGTCCACTGTAACTAATCGGGCCGAATGGGACTCCGTAATGTTTTGCAATGCACCGTATTATCCGAGAACAACTCAATTTTAATAACTGTTTATCTTAGCAAGCTTCGTGTTTATTTGACATGTATTTAAGAGATAGGCATAGTGCTGACTCACGGGGCTCGTTGATATTGAGCTGTTTTTTCCCTATTTTTTTCTTATTTGTTCTATTGAATGGAATAAATAAGGTCACTGAGACACCACGGCCAGAGTTATTATTTTACAGCATTGGAGATCACTGCAGGCTGCTTAATAATGTTCCCAACCAATTTGCACAATGAAAACAGACACCGTAGAGCAGTGTTTTTCTTTACTTAGATGATTGCACTTCAGAGTCAAGGGTCGGTTTTTGCAACTGCATTATTATTCAGCGTAGTGACGGTCCTGATAGGATTAACTTGTGTATATGTTAATACATCTTCACTGGACTATTTCGTCATTGCAAGGAGAAATACAGTTGAAGTATATAATTCAACATGCAGACAGGTAGGGCATATCAATGAGGAGAGGAGAGAGTATAACTCAAACGGGTTCACAAATAGGCCAGTCATAATCTGGGAAATGGGTTTTGAGGGGCTACGCGGCAAACAAAACGTAATGAATCCAGTGCGAGCAGTGAAACTAGTGGGAACTCGCGCGTTACTCACCTGGAGGGATTGAAGGGAAAAGTCAAGGTCACGCGGTTGTAGCTGGGTTCATAAGCTCTCGGTCAAGGTATACCCTGACGCAAAAGCCCTTCATACTGACTTGTTCATTTTAAAATCGTTACCTAGACTCCTTTCTTCATATGGCTCAGTAGAAGCAATAGCCGATTTTTATTATATGCGCTACGTGTAAATTACAGTAGACAATTTTCACCGGTTTTCTGCTGCAACACGTCCAAAACATATAGGGAGATGGAGGATGTGGTCTGACAGGAACAGTTCACCCTAAAATTCAAGTCATAACTTAGCTGCAACAAACCCTCCTTTGCTAATACAAAAACAATGTGTAAAACTAGTGATCCCAGCAGGCACACATCGTTATGAGAGATTGATATTTGGTTAAATTTAGTTTGTGACGTCGGGTGACCAAAATTCAATGTCTGTACAACGTCTAATGTCAATGTTAATTTGATGTCCAATACCGACATCAGCTGACATTGATATTTGTTGTTTTTAGGTTGTATAATCCAAATCCAACGTTAAGTCAACGTCAAATTGGCGCCAAATACTGACGTCAACCCCATTTTCATTCTCAAAATTCAATGTCCGTCCGAACTCATATCTTATGTTATAGCTATTGACGTCCTGTGCCTGATGGGATGGCTTGGGCTGTTTTTGCAAAATTAACAAAATAACAGAGGCAGCACTGTGTGATACTGTTTTAATAGTTCAGTAAAAATATGGTAATATTAAGTAACTTACATTTTAGACACAATATTGCCAGATACGTCTTTGTCTATTTTGCTCCACCAACAAAATCAGTTAAACAAAGTGCAGAGCCGCAGGAAAATAGATCAACACACAGTATTAATTCAGTGTTTTTTGAACAAGTTGTTTGAGTGATTGATTAAAATGACTCACTTATAAATGAGTCATGTTCAATGAGGAAATTATTCTGCAAATTATTCAGCTACTTGTTTTGTTCCTGAATGAATCAGCATTTTGGAAGGAACTGTTTATGAAATGACTCATCCATAGTATCTTCGAATTAGATGATTTAATGATACGGAGACTCATTCATAAAGGTAGTCCCTTTTTAGAGTTTTTGAATGAATTGAATGAATGAATGATGCACATGACTCACTCATAAAGACAGTCATTTGTCGCCACCTATTGGCGCAATGATGTAACCAGTAGGAAAAAAGTGTAAGTTCTAGTGAGATTTGCAGACCAGAACAAACTTTAATAACATTTTACATACACAAATGTGCATAATTTTATTTATTATTTCAGAATAGTTGGTTATTTATGCAACTGCAAATCAACAGCAACAGAAACTTCTCCTGTGACAAAGTATATCATTAACCTAGTGGCCCCAATCTGAATCATATTTTTCACTTTGATCAGCCACACAACTTCAGACCACACAAGCTAGCCAGCCATCTCAGTGACCAAAGAGTGGGGTCAGAGAGTAATTACTAGCTTTGAGTTAAGATATCCGGGTAAACAGGTCTGACCCCATAAACTTGACACTCATGATGAGGTGGGAGGAGAGCATGTCAAGCACAGCAGGATCAAATAGCGATGGATACAATATTAAAAAAAATACTCAAAAGAGGGGTGGCTGTTGTGGTCACATTTTATTTTGCCTTTTACAGTCAAAAGTTCTGGGGCATCCCACAAAATTAACATGTTAAAGAAAGAGTACACCAACAAACAACTGATAAAACATCACAATAATCCACAAGTAATCCACACACACACCACACCACTCCATTCCATCAATTAATGTCTTGGGAAGCAAAAAACTGTGTGTTTGTAAAAACAAAAAAAACTAATCCATCAAGATAAACTGTCACTTCTGACCATAATAACCATAATAACACTTCCTCCAGTGAAAAGTCCATTCCTTGTTGTCCTCTCACATCAGAATCCAGTAACATATCGGTTTAGAACTGTTTTGTACTGTTTTCGCTTGTAAACAGTGCTTGGTTTGTGCATATTTCTCTCCTGATTCAGACGAGATTACTTTTTTCACTGCAGAAAGCAATATTATGGACTCGTATTTTAGCCAGAAGCAATGGTTTGAAATATAAAAATCTTAAAAAATGCATTTGTTTCTTATAAACATGCAGCTTTTCTAATTACAAGATGTTAATTGTTGGACTGGAGTGGATTACTTGTGGATTATTGTGATGTTTTTATCAGCTGTTTGGACCCTCATTCTGACGGCACCCATTATCTGCAGAGGATCCATTGCTGAGCAAGTGATGTAATGCTACATTTCTCCAAATCGGATGAGGAAACAAACTAATCTGCATCTTGGATGGCCTGAGGTTGAGTAAATATTTAGCAATCTTTAATTTTTTGGTGAATTATTCCTTTAAACTGACAACCCCAATAAAGTAATGTAGTTTCCCCTGTCACATTTTTACTGCTACACTGTGTATAACTGTGTATAACATATCCCCAATTCCTAACCGAAATTGGAGGAAAATTCATATGCCACCTTATCTACGAATGAGGGGCGAGTCATATGGATGTGACTGATGCCAAGGTAGAATAGTGTGCAAAAACCGCTGATGAAGAGTGAAAAGGAAATGTACTGTAAAGGAGATGATTACCCACTGGCACTCAACACGTTTTGCTTCTTAAGTTTGCATCACACCGGTTGCCTTCTTAATTTTCAGTTGAATCTCCAGAGCCCTCCATTTGTTTCTGTCTGAATTGAGTGTGGAGGCAGCGGAGCTCTCCCTCACGCTGGGCTGCCTACGCCCGGCCGCCCCTGTCGAGTAGATTGATGGCGCCCACCCCCTGGAGGCTGCGTGATGAGCTAATGATGGCTGCTGGGATATCGGCAAGACCTACCCACCCGAACTCTTAATCGTAACTAATGCCCTGTGTGATCTTCCTCTTCACTTCATATTTTACCTCAGGAAAAGCCGCCCAAACATGGAAACAAATATAGAACCGAGAAGAATTAGGGTTTATGGTGTCAAGGTTTTAGTTTTAGTGACTTTTGCCATAGATAGAGAAGCAATTGGATCAGGAAATTATTCGAACTTGAGTCACACATGCACCAAGTTTAAAGGAAATCACCCAAAAATACAAATGCAGCCATAATTTTCTCACACTCATGTCATTGTAAACCTTCAATGAATTATGAAAGAATGTTCAAAGAATGTTCATGCTGCTCTTTTCTATTAAAAAAAAAACATTTCTGTCATGACAACTCTCAGGGGGATTGGCATGGTAATGTACATGACAGTGTTAATGTATTTGGTCTTGGTGGAATAGATCTGCTACGCTGCTGCTTCAGAGCACGTACTGAGACTTGCTACTGCACTTGTTAAAATTACAAATGACTTGCTTCTTGCGTCAGACCAAGGCTGTGTCTCATTGCTAGTTTTACTTGATCTTAGTGCTACATTCGACACCATAGATCGATTACAAAATGATACGGGTATTCAAGGGCAGGCTTTAATATGGTTTAGATCCTACCTGTCCAATCACTACCACCTTGTTCATTTAAATGGGGAGTCTTCTCAATTATCACCAGTAAAATATGGAGTGCCACAAGGATCTGTCCTAGGTCCTCTGCTATTTTCGATATACATGTTGCCCCTTGGTAATATTATTAGAAAATATGGGGTTAGTTTCCACTGTTATGCTGATGATACTCAACTATATATCTCAACAAGACCAGATGAAACTTCTAAATTATCTAAGCTAACAGAGTGTGTTAAAAATGTAAAAGATTGGATGACCAATATTGTTCTCCTATTAAAGACAGAGATATTACTTATTGGACCAAAAAACTGTACACAGAATCTCTTATATTACAATTTGCAATTAGACGGATGCACGGTTACTTCCTCTAGAGTTAAAAATCTGGGTGTTATATTAGACAGAAAACCTGTCTTTTGAAAATCATATTTCCCATGTTACAAAAACAAAAATCTTAGAAACATTGCCAAGCTACGAAAAATGTTACCTGTTTCTGATGCAGAAAAAGCTAGTTCATGCATTCATGACCTCTAGACTGGACTATGTAATGCACTGCTAGGTGGTTGTCCAGCATCATCACTAAACAAGCTACAGGTAGTCCAAAATTCAGAGGCTAGAGTCCTTACCAGGTCAAGAAAAATATGATCATATTACCCCAATTTAACAGTCTCTGCACTGGCTACCTATTAAATTCCGTAACAGTTACAAAATATTATTACTTGTCTATAAGGCCCTTAATGGGTTAGCTCTTGTGTACCTAACTAGTCTTCTACCACGCTGCAATTCATCACGCTCCCTAAGGTCGCAAAATTCTGGACTTTTGATAGTACCTAGGATAGCAAAGTCCACTAAGGAGGTTAGAGCTTTTTCGCATTGGCTCCCAAACTCTGGAATAGCACCTTCCTGATAACGTTCGGGGTGCAGACACACTCTCTCTGTTTAAATCTATAAAGACACATCTCTTTGGCCAAGCATTCAAATAATGCATCCCATAATCTTTTACTGCAGTTATATCTGATTAAATGCACGTTATTATATTTAGTTTGGGGTTAAACAATCAATTTTGCTTGGTTGGAACAACAGCTACACTAGTTATGTCTCTATTTGTTTCTCTGTTTTTGCCATTGACATCCCGTGGATTTACACAAGCTTCAGTCTGGATACAGAACACCTGAGAAGAGATGATGCAAAACCCCTCAGAGGACCTCAGATGATTCCAACCATGAAACAACATACAGAACTAACAAATGTTGCTATAAGTTTGATTGCATCATAGTAATAATTGATGTTAATATGTTAAGCGTCTGTTTTATACGTCTTAAATGATTTTTACGTAATGCTGGTTTTGTCTGGCCAGAGGAGAGCTGGCCCCCAACTGAGCCTGGTTTCTCCTAAGGCTTTTTTTTCTGTCACCGATGGAGTTTTGGTTTCCTTGCCGCTGTCGCCTCTGGCTTGCTTAGTTGGGACACTTCATTTCAAGCGATTATCGTTGACATGATTGCAAGATACTATTTAAACTGAGCTGGATGTTGACATCAATGAATTCAATGATGAACTGTCTTTAACTGAAAATTAGTGTTTACTATTGTCATTTTGCATATTGACACACTATTTTCCTAATTAATGCTGTTCTGTTGCTTTGACACAATCTGTATTGTTTAAAAGCGCTATATAAATAAAGGTGACTTGACTTGACTTGACTGCCAATACATCCACAACATGCTGCTGCGAGCATGTAGGAGATACTGCTGCTGCACATATAACACATATGAATAACCCCCATATAGCATACATGAATCACCTCGTAGCAGATCTATACAGGTGGAGCTGGGGAAGGTGGAGGGTTTCTGAAGTGCGCTGCGGACTGCTACAGCAAACAAAAGCCAGGTATTTGAATATTGAGCAGTGAGCTCATTGGCTACTGATACAGGAGAGAACCAATCAGCTATGCTATGTGATAATGATGTCTTTAGGTCAGATTGAGTTAGACCTATCGGACTGCGTCATCTAGAGTTTCATGCCAGAACTCTGTATATAGTAAGTGAAAATGAGCTTTCAAGCTCCAAAAAGGCATCATAAGGGGCTATTCACAGAGTTTTGCGTTTTTAAACGCAAAAGTGTGAAACGCAAGGCAGTGGAATAAAATAAAAACTCTATAGATGTGGTTTTTAAAAGCCGAGCTTCTTTTAAGCTGAGCTTTGTTTTTAGAATGACGTGTTATGCGCGAAATTCCGCAAAATGACGCAGGATGTGAATGCAACATCCATGTTTACGTACAAAAACAATGGAAAAGCAGCGCAGTGAAAAAAAAATAAAAAAATTTGAGAACACAAAAATGTTTTTTGTCTGAACAGCCCCTAAAAGTTGTCCATTCAACTTGTTCACTATGTTCCAAAATGTCTGAAGCCATTTTATAGTTGGAATCTTAATCTATTGGAATTTAACACAATATTGCACAAATCCACGTACATATTTTATAACAACAATGGATTATCAGTGGATAACGGCTTTCTGCGCCACTAGTGGAACAAAAGGATATTGCAGTCTGGTAGAAGCCTGCCGTCGCAACATAGTTCAACCACTAGCTTGAATTTGGGACGGGACTACTGACGGTTTGCAAAATTTAAACTGTGTTTAAACATGTATGTTGTGTGAAATTTACAGTAATATTATTCTATACAAGATTGTACCTAAAAAAAAATCATATTTACGACAAAACGTTTCATTGCCTGGTAATTACAATTAAAATGATTAATCAATCATTAACAAAATTCTTAACTATTAAAGTGTGTTTGTGTGTGTGTGTGCATATATATATATATAGATATACTTGAGAATAAATATTAGTATATTATATTATAATAATTATATTATATTATTTATTTATAGATATTCATATTGAGAAGAAAAAAAAATAGCTCAATAAGATGACATTTCCATGATGTCCTTTGTTTTTTCTTTTTTCAAGGTTTAAGCACAAACTTCCCTGATTTTCTTAGATTCATGCATAAAACATGAAAAAAATATTGTTATGCAATGTGATATTTTCAGGTTTACCATGACCGTGGGAACCTTGTATAAACCACAGAAGTTAACATACGGTTCACGTTTAAATAAAGCTCACAAACAGTTCAAATCATTTTGCCATCTGCTGCACAAGGATGCTGAGGGAGACCCTGCGAACCAAGTCATCACTGCGACTGTGGCAGAAGAGGACAGGATGCTGCTATTTATAGCCCACTGTATGTGACAAATAAGGTTAGAAAAACATCCGCTCGCAAGTGAATGCAGAAACCACTGACGGATGAGTCGGAGGTATACAACCTAAATGGAGACTAAACGGTTTTCTCCCCTCTTCACATATTAAACACGATTATTTTAAGTAAGTAATGTGCACATCATGTTAAACTAATTATTTTATTTTCGAATGTCAGTCAAACTGATCTTCATCGTGTATGCAGATCATTCCGAAACTGATGCATTATAGTGAAATCTTAGACTTCAATTCGAACGACATGGCTCTTTGTGGAGGTAAAAGGACTCCAGGGTACAAAATTTTGCATGAAAGGACCAATTAGCAGAATATGAGCCATTTCAATCAAACAAATCTCATTTTAACTAGCAACTTAGCCCTCATAATTAAGTTATTCACTGTAAATTGCCGACATGTCCAATGTTTTGCTGGAACATCGGCGCATTAAATTGATATGATGTAGGATATTAAGCCTTTTCTGTGTCATTTGCTTTTAACAATAGAAATAGCACATTTTCGGATTAATCTGGCTGTGTAATTTGACACCTGAGGTTCCCATTCGAAAGCATTTGTATATTTTAACACTCTAACGCCACAGTACGAACATTAAACCTGGAATTATGATCTGATTCCGACGGCGGGGTGGCAATTTGCCCGCTAACAACTTCTGTCATCTCCAATTTCAGGTAAATTCTTCAGAAATAACCTTCTTTTACCCCCTCAAAGGGTATTTTACTCACTTACGGGGCGGGTCAAATGGATGACTGAAATTTCTAGTGCTTATTCGCTAGGGTATTAGCCACTCCACTCATCGTTGAGGACCATCAAAACATAAGTGAAACCCACCTCCTGTCATTGCGTTCTTTATACGACAGAGTAAATCCCATAAGGGCCCGCATTAGGAAACAATCTCAAGGCAGTCGACTCACAGTGCAACCGCCTCAGTATATCTATGCCATTCTCTCAAAGAAAAGAGATTCTGAATTGAACGGCTGGCACAAATAGCCGTATTGATCATGAGATAATGGAATCTTGTCGCTGTTTTTCTCCAACAATTTCATTTCCTCATCTCTTTCTCCACCACTCCCCCCCACCTGCGCAGGAAACGGAGGGGGCTCGTATTCAACTCATCACTCGTTCCAGTCCTCCGCTAAGTGTTTAATTACATTAGCATACAAGAAACTGGGCCAGTGATGTGTTATGATTTAGATAATTTTGGTAATTCGACATCCGTGGCCTCTCGCGGAGAATCAGTACAATTAAGCGCTTGGAAGAATCACCTTCGCAGACACCGACGACTGCACAATCTTATTGGGTTTCTGGAGAAACTGAATATATCTAAAAACAGGTCTGGTGCACGGGTGCAGGGGTGAAGGTGTGCTGGAGGCAGAAATATCCAAGTGGGTGGACATCTATTCTTTGTTTCCTTTCCAAGCTACTTAACTTGTCAAGCTAGCTACTCACAATTTAAAGTATGTTAGTTCAAGCTATTTTACAACAAGCTTATTACAATGAAGCTTCTTAAAGGTATTTTTTAAAAGTCTTTCAAGTATCCAATAATATCATTAATGCCATGTTCTGTAATGAAACTCTAGATGGCGCAGGCTGATGATCCGTAATGCAAATGGCGATGATATTCACAGCTTTAAACTACTTGGCAAACTACTTCGCTTTTCATTTAAACGGCTGGTTAGCATTCACGGGAGCAGTTCCTCTGAAACCCTCCACCTCCCCAGCTCCACCTGTATAGATCTGCTCCAGGTTATTATATATGCTATTTGTGCAGCAGCAGTATGTCTTAAAAACTCACAGCACCGCATCTCCGTATGCATTAGCAGTAGCAAATTCCTGTACTTTGCAGCAGCAGCAATAATCTACAACAACAGAAATAACCAATAGCAGAATTTTCTGGGACAAAAACAATGGGAGTTTTTAAATGAATGAACAGTCCTATTAAGGTTACAATATCAAACTTGAGCAGACAGCCCTAAATTTACAATAATTATAACTTAAAAACTAGAATACTCAGGGATACTGATTAACTAAATAGTTAACAAAAAAAGATCTGGAATGTCATAGCAAATTGCAACTGCAATTTTGACTCTTTTTTTCTCAGAATTCTGACTTTATATCTCACGATTCAATTTTTTTCCCCCCGAAATTAAAAAAAAAAGATAATTGCAAGTTTTTATATCAGAATTCTGACTTTTTGCGCAATTGCGAGTTTGTATCTCACAATTCTGATTTTTCTTCTCAAAATAAAAAAAAGATTATATCTCGCACATTATATTTTGCAGTTCTGAGTTTATATCCCACAATATAGACTTTTTTTTCTCAGAATTGCAAGAAAAAAGTTGTGCAAAATAGTCAATTGTGATCTTTTATCTCACAATTCTGACATTTTTGTGCACTTGCAAGTATTTATCTAAAAATTCAGACTTTTTCTTTCTTTATATTTCGCAGTTTTGTTCTTTTTTCTCAGAATTGTGAGAAGACAGTGACAGTTGTGAGATATAAATGCAGAATTGCGAGAAAAAAAAAATGGTTGCCTTTTTCAATAGTATAGAGTTGACAGTATAGAAATAAGCTTCTATCGCTCCATCAAAAATATACATTTTCAATTATTCATTTTTGCAACAGAAATTTGTAACAAGTTCTTTTTACTTCCATATCATAAAACTTTTGCCAGAGAGTATCACACTTGCTGTGCCAGTCTCAAACCCCTCACTGTCTTTGCTTCGGCCAATTCTTTTGGCTAATTTGATTACAACAGGACATGAAAACAAATACTCCAAATCCTTTATATTCCACACTCTCACAGCTGCTCGCTGACCTTCCTGGACCGAAGCTGGGCATTGTGGCTCACCAGTGCTACATTAATCTGAAAAGCCAAGATTGGAGGAGGAAAGTTCTCCTTTTCTCTTACTAAAAGATTCACATGTCTAATCCTAAACAAATCCATTTGCATTCGGAGTTCTTTGAGCCAGCCGGCATGGATTCCACTTTCTTCTTCCTGAGTTTCTTTTGAAGCCATTGCGGTGGCTTTGTTTTAGTGCGTTTGAATGGGAGACTCCCACTGGGTCGAGACAAACTGCCTCTACTTATGCAGATGCTCATTAGTACAGTCCTTAGTCTTCACTCATACACAAAGCCAGAGGGGATTTATGAGTCTATGGGACTCCAGATGCTGATCCAGAATGCTCAATGACACCAGAGAAAGTTGTGCATCAGTAGCGTTGAGAGAT
Source organism: Sinocyclocheilus anophthalmus (assembly GCA_018155175.1). Taxonomy (NCBI): domain Eukaryota; kingdom Metazoa; phylum Chordata; class Actinopteri; order Cypriniformes; family Cyprinidae; genus Sinocyclocheilus; species Sinocyclocheilus anophthalmus. The sequence goes on from JADLZN010012049.1 coordinate 378,002, forward strand.
TAGGCTATACGAACCGTGTTTAAATCAATGGCAGGCTCTGGTGCTTTCATTTCTGATGAAACTTCAGCTGTACATCTGCAATAAGCGCACACCAATAAAGGCCAATAGTATGGAAAATCACAATATGCTGTGAGAAACACTACACTGAATCGTTTTTAAGATATTCATGTTGGTCAAAGCAGTGGTTTAGAAGCAGTGCACAAACCTGTGTATGTTGAGCTATAAATCAATCATAGGTTTGAATCTGGCTGCCAGCATTTCCCAATCCTCGAGAATGAATCTCTCTAAAACCTCCTATATTGATCATACTACTAATACTACTACTTCTACTACTAATAAAAATAATGATGATGTTATAGCTGTTAAATATTCTGATATTTTCTCATTATTTTAAATGACTAAATGAATATTAAAATACACTCAAAGCTAGAGTTATAAATATAAATAAGTTATGAATTAATATAATATGAATTTAAAATGACAATGTAATAAAAAATATAAACGACATAATGAGTGCATGAATCTATCTATCTATCAATCATCTATCTATCTATCCTATCTATGATATATCTATCTATCTATCTATCTATCTATCAAGCATCTATCTATCATCGTATCTATCTATCATCATATCTATCTATCCATCCATCCATCCATCCATCCATCCATCCATCCATCTATCTATCTATCTATCATTTCATCGTATCTATCTATCTATCTATCTATCTATCTATTATCTATCTATCAATCTATCATCCATTCATCTATCTATCTATCCATCTATCTATATACTATCTATCTATCTATCTATCGTTCTGTCGTTCTATTTGTCTATCTATCTATCTATATCTATCATCTATCTATCTATCATCTATCGGTCCTATCTGTCTATCTACAGTATCTATCTATCTATCTATCTATCTATCTATCATTTCATCGTATCTATCTATCTATCTATATATATATATCTATATATCTATCTATCTATAATCTATATATCCATCCATCTATCGATAATCTATTATCGGTCAATCATCTATATATCTATCTATCTATCTATTGTCTATTTATCTATCTATCTATCTAGCTATCTAACTATCTATTATCATTTCATCGTATCTATCTATCTATTATCTATCTATCTATTATCTATCATCTGTCAATCATCTATCTATCTATCTATCTTCTATCTATCATCTATCTGTCTCTCTGTCTATCTATCATCTATCTGTCTATCATCTATCATCTATCTATCTATCTATATATCTATATATCTATCTATATATTTCATGAACTATACGATCTATTTATCTATCACTTCTATCTATCTGTCAAATAATCTAATCGCTCATCGTAGATCATTATCTATCTATCTATCTATCGAATCTATCTATCTATCTATGATTTAATCGTATCTATCTTATATATCTATCTATCTATCTATCTATTACTATCTAATCTATTATCTATCTAATTATCTATCTGTAAATCATCGATCTATCATCGGGTATCTATCTAATCTACTATATATCTATCATTCATGTATCCGATGATCTATTATATCGCTCTATCTATCTATCTACATTCATTGATCTATCTTCTATCTATTACTATTATCTATCTACTATCATTCATCGTAGCTATTATATATCTATGATTTCATCTATCGTTATATCTATCGTTATATCTATCGTTATATCTATCGTTATATCTATCGTTATATCTATCTATCGATCTATCTATCTAGATAGCTATGATATCTATCTAGCTCCTATCATTTAATCGTTATACTATCTATCGTCCTCCGTATCTATCTATCTATCTATCCATATATCCATCTATCTATCATATATCTATCATATATCTATCTATCTATCTGTCTGTATATCTATCTATCTATCTACCTATCTATCTATCTATCTATCGATCTATCTATTATCTATATTTAATCGTATATATATATCTATCTATCTACTATCTATTCTATCATTTCATCACCGTATCTCATCTATCTAGGATTATCATTATCTAATCTATCTTATCATACATCTGATCTATCTATCTATCTATCTATGATGTCATCGTATTATCATATCTATGGTCATGATCTATCTATCTATCTATCTATCTATCATCTATCATTTATAGTATCGTCTATCTATCTATCTATCCTATCTATCTATCTATCTGTCTGTCTAACTATCTATCTATCAATCTATCTATCTATCATCTATCATCTATCTATCTATCTATATGTCTGTATCTATCTATTACATATTGCCATGTAATCTATCTATCATTCATCGTATCTAGCTATCTATCTATCTATAATTCATCGTATCTGTCATCTTGATCTATCGATCTATATATCTGTCATTTCATAGTTTACAGTTCTATCTATCCCTCTTCTATCATTTTCATTCGTATCTTCTATCATCTATCTATCTATTCTTAATTTCATCGTATTCTATCTATTATCATCTATCTATCTATCCTATTTCTATCTATCTATCTATTCTATCTATCTATCTATCTATCTAAAATCTGACTATTTCTATCTATCTATCATCTATCTATCTATCTATCTATCTACTTCGATCTTTTATCTATCTGTCATTTGCATTCGTACTAGCTATCATTCATCATAGCTATATATCTACTTCTATCTATCTATCTATCATCACTATCATTTCATCGGATCTATCTATCTATCTGTTTTTCTATCTATCTATCTATCTATCTATCTATCATTTCATCGTATCTATCTATCTATCTATCTATCTATCTATCTATCATTTCATCGTATCTATCTATCTATCTATCTATCTAGCTATCATCGCATCTCTCTATTCTCATCGGACATATTCTCTCTATCGATATATCTATCCATATATATCTCTATCTATCATGTCATCGCGTATATATATTCTAATCTATCTATCTTATCTATCTATCTATCTGTCTATCATCGCATCTATCTATCTATCATCGTACCTATCTATCTATCTCTCTATCTATCTATCTATCTATCATTTCATCGTATATATCTATCTATCATCGTATCTATATATCTATATATCTATCTATCTATCTATGTTAAAAAAAAACTACAACAACATAATATCAGTTCAAATGATAGCATAATCACATGATAGCATGTTAGTCACACAGTGCAGCCCTAAAGCACATGTAGGTGCAGATAATATATTGCATGACACTTTCAGGTTGGTTTTCCCGGCTCTTGAGTTGTGAAGCAGAGCATCCTCCGCTCCCTAATGGCTAAAAAACGCTCTTGACGTAAGAAGCGAACGCATGATCGCCCCAGCGTTTCTCTGCATGGATCTCTGTTATGAAGCTACTCATTCTGCAGTCTGTGCTGGGACCATATGCAGAGAGAGACACGTCAAAATCCATCTGCTGTGACGGATATCAACCTCATATGAAGGCAGGCATCGATCCAGACATTTACCATTATATCTCTCAACCAGAACTGACACCAGCGGCTCAGTCGGACTTATTGATGTTTAATTGTGACCGAGTAGAGTCGAAATAACATCTAAAATATTGAAGAGCCACTATTCCGGTATCTCGGCCTGAAAAATTGGTCTGTAATGATTAGAATTAGTGTAATTATGCACTCGTATTGAGAGCTGCATTATTGCATAAGCAATTCCATATAAGCTGAGGAGTGACGACAGAAAGAAGGTCAACTGATAGAAAGCGGTCATGAAATGAAAGTAAATCGTGCAAAAACAAAAACTCAAGTCAATTCCACTAAAGATTCACTGACCAGCACAAACTGCTCTGAGAAACAGCAAGGGACTGAATTGCAAATGGATTATTCCTGTAGAAATCACAGAGGCTCGATATAAAAGTAGTAAAATTGCATACAATGGGAGACAACTGATCTGCTGTCATTAAAAAAAGAAGCGCTTGTGTTCATTTAGTAGGTTTCTTTTCTAGCAAAGATACACTATGGTAACCGGGATTTCTGACAAAATACAATACTTATTTCTAATGATGTTTAATTTAGTGCAATTTATTATGAAAATGCAATAAAATAGCTATATATACATATTCATCTTAAGCACAGCCCGTTTTACTCATGGTTTATTATTTATTTATTTATTTATTGTCTGTTTGTTTGTTTCCATTAATTTACCATCACTCAATGAGTGATGCTTATTCAATTAATGTATTCAAAAATGCAATTCATACATGACTGACTTGAATACACTTCTGTCATGAGTTTGTTCCCTAATTTCTGAATTAAAATTAATTTTAATATACATTTAGTATAAAATTCGTAATATACATACGGGGTGATACAACTGATATCACCAAAAAATATATTTGATAATTGTTATATATTTACTGTATGTGTGTGTGTGCGTGCATGCGTGTGTGTTTGTACTACATAACCATATTTTGGGGTACAATTGTCAAATTGTAATAAGTGAGCTAAACCTGACAAAATCTGCAAAAACCTCAATTTGGGGACGTCCTCATTTGTAAATCTGGTATAAAAATAAAGTAAACAGTTTTTTAAAAATTGTAATAATGCAGAAAGTTTCCTGTAAGGGGTAGGTTTAGGGTTAGGGTAATACAAAATACAGTTTGTACAGTATAAAAACCATTACGCCTATGGAATGTCCCCATTTAGATAGCTAAGTGAACATTTGTGTGTGTGTGTGTGTTTGTGGTGTGTGTGTGTGTGTGTTTAGGTGTGTGCGTGTGTGTGGTGTGTGGTTGTGTTGGGTGTCGTGTGTGGGATAGAGAGATTTTTAAAAAAGTAACAGGGCTAAGTAGTTTGGCATTTACCATTATTATTAATTTGAAAATATTATTTCAAACATATTATAAATATTTATTTTCTTATTTTATATATTTGCAAACTGTATCAAATGGATAAATATGGCAGAGTCAAGATCAATCAATATATATTTTTAAATATTACATAATTTGATCTTTTTAATGACACAAGGATAGTTTGTCATGTTGTGTGACTAGCCAAAAATAAAAAAAAATATATTGATAAATCATGATATTTGTAAATATTATTTCACTTTTTTTTATCCTGCTATATATACACACACACACATAATGATTAAGTTGATTTCATGTTTTTCTTTTTCCCCTGAGAAATGAAAGTTTGAAGGTTTTCTTTTCACGAGTTTCAGACCATGTTTTCTTTTTCTTTTTTCCCGGCCGCTCTTATTTGTCCCATGCCGCAAAGCATGATGGGATTGCTTGACCTCAAAGAAGGTCGTCTCCCAGATCGCTATCTGGAAAGGACTTTATCACAGCCGAGACTCCATCTACAGTAAACGCGTGTTTAAATTCGCTCTTCGGACGCCTCTTCCTTCCCCTACTCTCGTGGCTGAATCTAATTTGTTGTGTCGCTGTGATGCAGTACCTGTTGGCTTTCTTCTCTCGGCCCATTTGCCATCCGCCTCCCCCACCGCAGACACTCCAGCAGCCAAGACGACTGGGATCTTTCTCAATCAGCGTGTATCTGGCCATGCGGAGGGGAGATAAGGGTGGGATTCATCTGCCTTTGAGAGACTGTGTGAGAGCTGGGCGCACAGGAGGCTTGAGAGACTCTGCAGCGCTGCAGATCATTAGATGCGCTATCTGCTTTCATTCGGAAGCCCTGTGGAAAGAGATTACTAAACAAACACCATTCACAACACCGCCTCCAAATCCACGCCTCTTTATCTCTGACTCACTACTGTATTGATATTGATTTTTGGGATATGGATAGGTCGAGGACAAATCCCAAGTCAACAGACAAATGTGTATGATAACAGATATTTAGTTAATGAGACTTCGCTGCCAAAATGCTGAATATATGGAGTTCATCTTAAAAATAAAGGTGCCAATTAGAACTGAAAATAGCTTTTGAAAATTATTTATTTTTTCGTTGAAATGGTAAAAGAGTAGTTTGTTTAAAAAAATATATATTCGGTCTCTATTTACTCACTCTCATGTAATTTCAAACCTGTATGATGTTCCATTTTCTGTATAAAACATGAGGCGATATATTTGCAGAAGGTTGCTGTTTTCCACATAGTGAAGGTGGAAAGTACTTTGTAAGATTCTAAAAGGATCATAAAAGCACAATAAAAGTAGTTAAAACTGTCACTCGCTAAAAATGTTCCCTTCCAACGAATTCCGGGTGAAGTATGTCTTTGAACATACCAATAAAAACAAAAAAACAATATGTGGATCTGAAAACCTTATTTAGTCAATTAAGCTTCAGTAACGTGACATCTTGTTTGCGTTATAATCAATATAAATGAGAAAAGCATTCGATTTTAGAACTTGACAGCTCTAGTCCCCATTCATTTTCATTGTATGGAAAAGAGAAGCACGGACATTCTGCTAAATATCTTCTTTTGTGTTCTACAGAAACAATAAAGACATACAGGTTTAGAACGATAGAAGGGTAAGTAAATGATTTAATAAAATCAAAATAAATGAATTAATTATTTTTTTAAAAGAGTTTTCGATTTTGTGTGAACTATGCCTTTAAGAACTCAAAAATAAATAAATAAATAAAACAACAACATGCGAGTCTGAAGACCCAATAAGCCAGATTAACAACAATTTTACTTTCTGTGACATATTTTAAGTAAAAAAGAATATCAATAAGAACAAAAGTAATTTTGGGTCCAGTCCCCATACACTTATATTGTATGGAGAAGAGAAGCATGGACATTCTGCTAAATATCTGCTTTTGTGTACTACGGAAGGGGGACAAATAGAGTGTTTGTAAATTATTTCATTAAAATAATTTCTGCCTTTGGAAAGAGTTGAGTAAATTATATTAATAAACACTTGTTATTAGATTATATTACATTTTAAGGTGCTCATAATCAGAATACTGTTGCTTTTTATGAACCAATATTTTGCATGTGATTAACCATGATTTACACAATGGCAGTCAATTATTCATAGTATATTTATTCGCACTAGTTCTTCTTTTTTACTTTTTTTTTTTTTTTCCTCTCTCGCTCTCTAGGGAAACTTTGGCATAATGTAATGTGTAATGCACTTCACGATGTTGATAGCGATGTTTTGTGAGTCAAAAGTAATCTAAAAGTAATCAAGAACTACTCAGAATGCAGTACCTAATCTGTGTAATCCTAATAATTTGTAATCAGTAATGGATTACAATTTGTTAGTACTTTTACCAGCACTATCTGCTAAATACCTTATTTTGTGTTTCATGCAAACAAAATAATTTATATCAGATTTAAGTAACAGAAGGGTTAGCGAATTAAATAAATACACTTTGGGTGAACTATGGCTTTAAAGAACCCCAAATAAATGAATAAATAAATAAATATCATTTTTGGCCACACTATCCCTTTAATTATTTTTTTCCTCAACAAAAAAAAAACTCTACAGTGCTGAAAAAGTGGAGATAGTTTCTAAATTACGAGGAAAAAAAGGCACTCCACATGAATAGGCCTGAAGCAAGACATCAGCTGTAATCTACGAACACGGTCTATTATCAGGAACATTCGTAAACAGCCTTACGAACCGTTCTACCACATACTGCTCCAATTTCAAGCATTTTCACTGTAATGCAGGTTCAGCTATCCGTATCTAAGTCTGTCATGATTTGGACCTGTACTCGTCGAACAAATGTGCAAGTCTCTAGTGGGATCAGAAGTTTATCAAGAAACACGCAAACACTAGAGCCAAACAGAGTGAAGGACTTTCAGTCAGGGACTGTTTATGTATTTCAGTCAGGGACTAGTTCCAGCTACTGTCTCTGGCTCTTCTCCCAGAGGGACGGCTAACTTCACTTCCCTGGAGGCTTGGAGTATTGACATTTTGTAACAGTGTGTGTCCATGTGTGTGTGTGTGTGTGTGTGTGTGTACTGGTTTATATATCCTGGTGGGATAGACCTGACTACACACAGACATCATGGGGACTCGGTCTGGTGTTAGGGAGCGTAAATTGTGGTCCCCACGGGTACAAAAGTTTATAAATCATACAGAATGAAGTTAAATGAAGTTTTTGAAAATCTAAAAATGCAGAAAGTTTCCTGTGAGGGGTAGGTTTAGGGGTAGGGTTGGTGTAGGGCAATAGAATATACGGTCTGTACAGTAGAAAAACCATTACGCCTATGGAGAGTCCCCACAAGGATAGCTGACCAGACATGTGTGTGTGTGTGTGTGTGGGTAACGGGTTGTGAAAAGGAGGACAAAAATTTGTATAATGACAAAGGTATGACATAGGTTTTACAAGGAGAAGGTGACTTTTCAGGACAATACCCCATGTCCCCACTTTTCAAAACGCTTATAAATCACACAGAATGGAGGTTATTGAAAATCTGAAATAGCACAAAGACTCCTGTAAGGGGTAGGTTTAGAGGTAGGGTTGGTGTAGGGCAATAGAATATACGGTCTGTACAGTATAAAAAACATTACGACTATGGGATGTCCCCACTTTTCACAAATGTAACCGTTGTGTGTGTGTTGTGTGTGTGTGGTGTGTGTGTTGTGTGTGTGTTGTGTGTGGGGGAGTGAGTGTACTCCTTTGTGAGTTTAGCACTGCACGGCAGAACTAAAGTAAATGAAACCTTGTGTCTGTGAACAGCACTATCGTTCTGAGAACCACAGACGATTCAGGCCACCTTATTTCTAAACAGCACTTTTATAAGGTTCTCAATAAAGCGGAAAACCAATCTTTTCAGCAGGCACTATATTTAATCTTCCCAATGCTCGTAAAAACAAAAGTTCCACAATGTTCTGTTTTTGTATATAAAAAAACATTTTATTTCACGTCCCATACAATAACGACAGTGTTAAAATATGCATTTGTCTCAAATTGCATTTGTTATTAATATTTTAGTTGTTAAACATAAATAGTTTCAGTGTAACAATTTTTGCAACTTAGGTAGTGGCTTCTGGAATACTTTAATGATATTTATATATATATATATATAATAGATATATATATTATTATGAATCACTGTAATGTAACTGCAAACAAAATGCATGTTGTTTCCAACGTTTTGTGCTTTGTCGCACATAATACATACATATTTATATATCATGGTACAACTTCAAGAAGAATCTAGGTATAAATAACCATTTCCATAATGTCTCAATAAAGCTGACAAATATTTTAATTTCCCATTAATATTGCTTTTCAATATATATAAAATTGGCAATATATTATATTATTAGTATTGTTATTAAGGTATTATCTTTTATGTTCAGATTACGCTTTTATTGTAAAAACAAGTTTACATTCTCCACAGCTGTTTGGAAAAACAAACAAAACATTCTACAAATGTTGCAGTTGTGTCTGATTTTTGTTTTTGTAGTGAAATAATATGTTATATTGACGTTATTTTTGGCCATAAAATGAAGACATATTTGTGACTAAAACATAACTTTTCTTAAAATTGCATCTTGTTATCAATCATTTTGGTTGTCCAAATAAGTAAATAATGTTTGAGTTAAACAATTTTTGATGTGGTTTTTATTTATTTATTTATTTTAATGTACTGCAATCAACCGTAATGTAACCTAACTGCTATCAAAATGCAACGTTGTAAAAACGTTTTGTGATTGCTGGTCGGTTACTTATCTAGTTCTCTAAATATGTAAATTATGTTTTGGTTACACAATTTCTACACATTTAGGTGTGGTTTAGGGAGTATTTTTGAAATATAACCTAACTACAACAAAAATGCAACGTTGTAAAAACGTTGATTATAATGCTTCTCTAATTGACTACTGTGTAAATGTACAGAAACTACTTGAAGGTTTCTGTGGATACCCTCTGTGTCATGTGACCAACTGGCTGTGATGTTTAGTATGAGGCTAAAGGTCAAAGGTCAGATGGTTAGGAACAGGACTTAGAGTAAATCTCTGGATCTGAAATCTCTGGGGTCAGTGTTTGACAGTCTAATAGAGAGCCTTCAACATGATCCATTACAGATTACTTTGAAAAATAACAGTCATTAGCTCAAACATGGAGCCCAATCTATCCTCGCAATCAATCAATAAACACATTACAGTCAGTTTTATGTTTTCTGAGATAATTAAAATCACACATAATGCAGGCATATTTACATATTCATGGTTACAACTTCAAGAAATATAATGGATATTGTATAAAATAGCATTCACCTTAGCAAGACTGATTTTTAGCAAGATTTATATTTGGTTCCTGAAAAGAAATAACTAAATTGGAAGCAAATACTAGCATTAGGGGAATGTTGTGTGTTTTGTGTTCAACATTATTAGTGGACAAATTAAATAAATTAGTGAGAGCGTGAAAGTCTGTTTATTTGCTAAAGGTCCACAGGGCCAAAATTACCCATAGTTAAAGAAACAACCAAAAATAAGAGCTTCACAGCAAGTGCTATCAAAAAGCCTCTTTAATGTTTTCACAGCATCAGTCTACTTTTATTTATGAACACAGATGTTATCTATCCTTTCACATAATAATGAATAACAACAACAATGACAATTAATCTTTTGTTAAAATGAGCTAATTGAGTTTCAGTGCCTAGAGAGAAAAATAAGTCAAAAGCAAAGGAAAACACAAAACAGTTGATGTTTACAGCCGAGCTGAACTTTCATTTGAGTTCAGTAAATTCACGTCCTCGTCTTTTGTTTTGACCAAAGTAATTATTCTGCTCCTTCAAGGGTACCGCAGCTTTACTCCATGAAAACAGCCTTTACTTTTATTTTCCCAGAGAGAAGTCGATTTTTTTTTCTCTCTCTATTGTATCTAGTGAATCTCTACCAAATAACGCAGTTGCTTATTTGCTTTTGATCCATGTGTGCGGCTTCAAAACAGTGCCATAAAGAATGAGTTTTTGATATGTTCAGATTATGCTTTAGGTTTATTGTTTTTCAAATAAACCGAACTTTTAGATATGATGAGATCTCATTCCCATTCTCCTCAATGGCCACAAGAAACTCTCATGGCAGTTCATTAACTATTTTACAATTGGTGGTCATTTTTTTCAGAATCGCATTCAAACTCGTACGTTTTTGTGCAAATCAAATTATGCAAACTCATACAAATATGCCACAAATTAGCCAAAAAGCAAAACAGTTTCCTGTTTGTACACTTTAATTTATAGGATACCTATTATGCCCCTTTTTACAATATGTAATATAAGTCTCGGGTGTCCCCAGAATGTGTCTGTAAAGTTTCAGCTCAAAATACCCCACAGATAATGAATTATATCATTTTGAAAGTGCCTATTTTGAGTGGAAGCAGACACACTGTTTTTGTGCATGTCTCTTTAAAGGAACACTCTACTATTACGATATGGGTCTGGCAGTAGCACTTTTAGCTTAGCTTAGCATAGATCATTGAATCTGATTAGACCGTTAGCATCTCGCTCAAAAATGACCAAAGAGTTTCTATATTTATCCTATTTAAACCTTGACTCCTCTGTAGCTACATCGTGTACGTAAGAAGAACTCTATAATATCTTCCGGGCGTAATAATCAAGGAAATTTCTGCCATACCATGTGAGCAGAGGTGCAATGATTCTACAGTGCCTGCAAATATCCTCAGCAGGCTCTCTGTAAAAGCAGGTGGTCACCTTGGTGATGGCGAAGTAGCCTATTTCAGGGCTGGTAGATCATTGCGCTGCTGCACCAAGTTGTTACGGCAGCAAAGTCCGTGTAGTACGCGGACTGAGAGTATAGTCATAGCCTACCGGAGAGGGATAATTTTTAATTGGGAATGGATTCGAAACGGTAAAATCAACGGTAAAACTCTAGGGGAGTTGGAAAATGAGCACATTTTTCAAAAATAGTGGACTGTTCATGTAAATGAAATGAGGGCTGCTCTTTTTGGGCATGTCTCTATAAATGCAAATGGCTGCTGCTCCCTGCCCCTTTTCCCGAACAGGGCGTGCCTTTACAGTTGTACATCAGATCTCGCTACATAACATCTTTCGGTTTGGTTACGATACCTGTCTTATCAGGCTGAAAATCATGCCTTTTAAAGCAATGATCAATTAAACTTCTGATAAAGGTTTTCTGACGCAACATCCGAGCAATGTAAGAAAGCGGCTGTCACCCGGCATGTGGGTACTAAAACTAAGTCTCTTTCACGTCTTATTACCCTAACTGTCAAATGCACACAAGTTAATGTTAAAAACACAAAGAGTTACAAAGACAGTCAGTACGTCTGTGTAGGTAAACAGTGGGAAAGAAATTGCATGTTTATATTAGATCTGTGTGGCAGCTGCGAAATATACAGTAAATAAAGCAATAAATCTGCTGCTCTCTTGTCTCTGAGGCTCGGGACTCTAATGTGTTCTGTGCTCATCAGTGAGCAAAGACAGAAACAAATAACATGCTGCTCGGAAATTGCCTAGTGTTAGAGCTGGGGTTACACCGGTGGACACTGCAAAAACAAATGGCAGCACCGTGTGGAAGATTAAGGGGTGTAAATATTATAATATGATCCCCTTTCTACATCACGGGGGGAGCGAAATCTGATGCTCTAATTTTTTATTCTTGTTCTTTTTATAGCTTGCAGAAAAAGGCTTACCAAAAAAAAAATGCTGGGTTGTTCTTTTTCATGATTTCTGGGTTGGTAGATGCACTGGGGACCGTATGGAGTAAAAACGGGGGAAAAGTAAAAGTTTTTCATGCAATGTCACCTTTAAGGTGATTATTGACGTGTAATTACACACATAAGGACTGAGATTATATACTACATGTACGTAAGATTAAGGGTTTGGTTTAGGTTAGTACGTATGCATAATTGACTTATTACTATAGTAATTGCATGTAGCATGTAACTACTTAAAATTAAAATTGTTATCTCAACTATAAGCAGGGTATAAAATTTCACCACACCAGGTGACATAAGAAAATGTAACAGTCATATTTTTTTTGACAGGCCATGAAACTGTATGTGCATTATTTAATTTAAAAATAAAAAGAAATTAAAATAACAAAGAATAAAATGGGGGGGCGAACACGTCATCAACACCAATTATTACTCACCTTGACATTTGGAAAGTGTTAATTGTTGGCCCTGACTCATATGATACATATATTCTACTTTTCCCTTTCATTATTAAATGTTTAATATAATTATTCTGTTATTCATCATACAGAATGATTACAAATATTCCACAGATGTTGCCGTTTGGCCAGCTTTTGTTTCATAGTAAAAATGTTACTGTATGTTGACATTTCCAGGCTAGTTAAAGTAAAATCACATGAGTAGGTATATTCAATCTTTCCAAAACATTTCATTTTGGCTATCTAAAACTTTAGCTTCAAACTAAAGGAATGTTTACACTGCAACTATTGTAGTGAAAATGGAAAAGTTTTTCATTTTGTGTGTCTGTTGTTTTTTTTTTGTGCTTTTTTTTGCATGTACAGATGACACTATCGTCAAAACAATCCCCGTTCACACATATCTAAACGACTAAAATTCCTGTATTGTGCATTCCAGACCAGTAGATGGCGATGTTACTTTGTAAAGAAACAATATGCGCACATACAGACTGAACACGTAATACACACACACACGTCACCTTTTTAACACATTTGCAGTTTTGTCATTTACACAAAGAACATAAGAGTATTGTTTTCAAAAACTTGCACTTCAAAATCTGTTTTCAAACATTTGCATTTTCAGGCCCCCAAAATTCCATTGTTTTGTAAATGAACGGCCAAACTGCATAAAAAGATTTAAGTTGAAAACGGTGCTGTGTAAAACGGTGCTGTGTCAAACTCTACAACATAATTTAGATACACGTTTTATTTTTGTTATGGTTATTGGAGTGTAAACCTTTGTTTATTTGTACGACCCAGCATGTCAACATCTGGCTCGACCAACAAGCTGGGGCTCCTTCTTTTTCCAAACAATTTCAGATGAAAGGAAACCTGTTTGAAGACAATCATTACCTTTGCAATACCGTTCTGTGCCACTAGGGGCAAACAAACTACACCCTTGTTTTTCCATGTTTCCTGACAGACAGGTATTTGTGTCGTTCATTAGTTCATTCATCAGATTCTGCACAATAGTAAACATCTCCTGGAGTAAACAAACCTGGTGTAACAGTAGAGAAATTCACCGACTTACAGAAATAAGCCAACACAACAGAGCTGCATGTATTAGCAGAGGAACGTCAAACTCGTGAGTTTCGTCATGCCCTGAATCATTTCCTCAGCCAGATGCACACGTTAACATCAGAGGATCACTCATGTGGGCCAGTGAGCATCAGGTCTCGGTCCCACATGACTTTCGGTAGCGTTCCTCATGGCCCACCACGAGCGTAATAACAGGATCTGTATGCACTGAACTCTGCCGTGTCCAATTGATGTGACAACCTCCCTATCTCTTTAGACAGCGAGTTCACATCCAGCTATACAATTACGCTCTGCTTCTGCGCGAGTGTGCGCTCGGTTCGTATCGGCCCTTCTCTTTGAACAGTATCTTCTCTTTGCTTTTTGTTTGCTCACTGTTTCCTTCCTGCTCTAATTTTCAGGACAGAGAAATGAATAAAATTAGCATACAGCACCCGAGGGACATATGGGAAGGTAAATAAACAGCCGAAAAGTCATCATCTGAATATCAAAACAGCCAATTTGCATGGCGGGTGATCATTAACTAAATGTGGATCTACTTATTTTGCCAAATGTTAACAAGTAGGGAGAGAAAAGGGTAGGAAGGGGCTGCTGGAGAAATGGAAAACAACTTCAATGTGGATGTGGTAATAAATGGCCCTGTTTGTACCCAGTTCTAAAGGGTTGGAAGTTCAGTCATTATTTACTCACCCTCATGTCCGTTCCAAACCCGTATGGCTTTCTTTCTGTGTAGAACATAGGAGATGCATAGGAGATGTTTTGAAGAACATTCAAGCTGCTGTTTTCCACACATTAAAGCGGACAGTGATTTTATTTTTTATTAGAATCATCACTTATTCATTCGTGGACACATTTATTTATTTTTAAACACAGCCATGCTAGATTTGTTCGCTTATATAAATTAAGTTAAACTGTGGTCATGTCATGGGAATGGAGTCTTAATTTGTGGCCACTTTATCGCCTGCATGTCATGTGCGGGGCTCCATAAAAGTACTGTATAATGATCACCAAAATATTTTATTCTTGGAATTTTGACTATTCCCGAAATACTTTAAGGTATATAAAATCATTACAACTCCCATCTCTTTAATGGTACAAGTTGTTTTTGTAAAACGTCTGTTTTGAGAATATTCTCATTACATTTTGACTTTACAAAATCATATTTATTTAATTTCATTTCAACATAACAGCATCACAGTACTTATATATGCAAATGCTATGGGGGAGGGGACTAAATAAAAATGAATATAAAATGTATAAAAAAAATAATAATATAATAACATAAATAAAATAGTGCGTCAAATGATTAGTTGTGATTAAAATCCAAAATCCAAAATAATAGTTTTTGTTTACATAATATATGTGTGTTTACTTTGTATATTTATTATGTATATATAAATTATACACACACAGAGCATATATTTTGAAAATATTTACATGGATATACATTTATATTCAATAATGTTATATGATATACTAAATATATTTAATATATAAACATAAAATTATTTTTCTTAAATATATACATGCATGGTTGTGTATTTATGTATACATAATAAATAAACACAGCACACACACACATATTATGTAAACAAAAACTTTATTTGGGATGCAATTAATCGTTTGACAGCACTAAAAAAAAAAAAAAATAATACAATATAGTATAAATAAGATAATTGAAATGATTATTGATTATCTCAAAAATGTTAATTGTATAAAATATAAAAAAAGCAATCTTACAATGCGAAGATTTTGTTTTTTTGTACAGTGTCTGTTCTGAGATATTCTCAAAACATTTTGAATTCTCTCTCTAATATATATTATATATATATATATATATATAATATTATATATATATAAAGTAACATGACACTTAAATGCCATAACAGTACAAATATATGAAAACGCTACTGCAAAATTATCATTTGTGTGATTCATGTCCATGCTTGCATTTCTGACCTCCTGCGAATGAATTTAAAATGATCTAATCACAATATATAAACCCCGCCCAAATGCACACATTAGCTTCTTTGTACTTGATTGTGATATTCACTAGCAATTTCTGAATGAAAATAATTATTTTTCAGTGTATGTAAACATTTCTTCCATCACGATTGTTAGTGAGCGTTTTACAGGCCTGCAGCACTCTTTAAACGTTGTTTACCATGGTAAAGCACACTCACAGCTCACCTTTACTTACCCTCTCTTTGCACTCTCTTTTCTCTCACTGAAAAGAAAAATGCCAACGTGTCCAGCATTTCTTGGCTTGACCTTCCAAACAGGCGCTATGTGAATGGAATCCTAAACTTGCCCGAACACCACGAAAACACTCAGGAGGGGGCGGCGGGACAAATAGAGCATTGTTTCACCAGACCCCCGTCCCAGAGACTGATTGCCCGCCGCTCTTTAGCAGGCCTGCCCAAATATTTGTCAACCAGACATTGAAAAAACGCTAAACAAGAGGGCAGAGGATTCTAGAGCTTTACTAAGCAGCTTGGGGTCGGGTTGTTTTGGTGTGTTTGTAGTTGTGTAGGTATTCAGGGGTTTCGACTGAGGAATGCTGTTAAACACAAGACAACTGCTAAATCATAACCTGCCTGCATTCCTACACCTGCACTTAAATGTGTAATATGTTTCTTAAAGGGACAGCTCCCCCAAAAATGAAAATGATGTAATCATTTACTCACCCCTTCGCTGTTCCAAATCTGTATGAGTTTCATGCTGTTGAACATAAAATATATTTTGAAGAATATTGGGAACCGAACAGTTGACGGTAGCAATAGTAGGGAAAAAAATACTGTGGAAGTCAATGGCTACCGCCAAACAGCTTAAACATGCATAAACATTTTTCTTTCCATATGTAAATATAACATAGTACAGATCTTAAACATTCAGAAATTGAAAAGTATAATGATAATAATAACACAGACGTAAACAAAGGTTAATAATAGTCAATAAAATGCATACCGATTCTCAATATCAATTTGATATCGATACTTAAATTTAATATATATTTTAATATCAAATATTGGTACTTACATTTAATATATAAATATGCTAGTTTTCTTACAGTATGTTAAGAATTTCTGTTGATAATTTCATGTTATCTCTTGAGATTCATTTAGTACAACCAAAACATCTTAAAAACCTTGAAAATAAAACACTTCACGGTATATTTTTTGATGTGATATGTAAATGTTTTATAAAGCAAATTATTAATGAAATGAAAAAGTCATTATCTAAAGGGATCAAATATAAACGTAAGGTTTTTTTAATTATTGTACTATGTAAAATAATAATATTTTGACCACAAAATAAAATAAAAAAGGTAATTGCGACTTTTTATCTCACAATTCAGATTTTTTTCTTGCAATTGCGAGTTTATATTTTACGACTCGTCGTTCCTCTCAGAATTGTAGGTTGGGTATACCTCAAATATACCTTTAAACCCTTAGCAATTCTATAAATATAGTTTAACCTTATATCTCAATTCTTTCTAAGAAAGGGTCGAGAAAAAGGTCTACATGCGAGTTATAAACTCAAAATTGCGAGGTAAAAAGTCGCAATTACCTTGCTTTTTTATCCCATTGTAGAAAAAAAAGCTTTCATATTTTTTATGCATGTAGTCTGGATGTTATGATAATTTCACTGTGGCAACACACACACATATATATAATATATATATATATATTATTATATATATATGTTTGTTTATTTTTGCATTAGTTGGTTTGATGTATAAGACGCATTCAGTGAACAGACGAGTCGCAGTTGGCATGGTTTTTTTATTTATTTTATCTATATATATATATCATTATATATTATATAATATATATCTAATATATATCGATATATATATATTTTTATCCTTACAGGAAACACGCTACTCATAGAAAGACATACTGTGTTTACTGATTGTTGAAACATACAGCCCTGAGACAGTGCAGTGGAGAGGAGATTTCTGAGAATAATTACATGCTGATAGCCAGAGGATTCAGAGGCATGCAGTTATCTGAGTAAAATATTCAAAACACTATAGCCAGCAGGTCTCAAGAGAGACACTCTATAACAACTGCAGTTCATGTGCAGATCAATAAGAGAGAGAGTTTACATTAGCACACCTGCTTAACTTTGAGTTCACACGCACTTGCTGGAATCAAACCACACTGAGATCAGACAACTGACTGCAGAGAGCCTCTGCTTTCAAAGAGCTGCTGCCATGTGACTGAAGTCTGTTAAGGCAAAGAGAATGTTTGATAGGAGTCAACACCAGCATACTGCTCAACACAGTCCTTATAACTCCATCGTACACATGAAATGTTTTGTTTTTGTCATTACTTTTATTTTAAAATGACACCAAATAATTGCATTAGCATTTAGATAATGCCTGACATCAATGTGGCGTGAGTAATTTGTCGATTTAGTAAAAGACATCATAACCTGATGTTACGGGAAAATTTTGCTATTTTACGAGTTTTTCAATGGCATTTTCTTTTCCACTTACCTCTGTATAATGCATATTAAAGAAGAGTTTATAAGCGCAGCGCTGCTTTGCTTACAGTGTTCACCAAGGAAACACTTTTTTGCTTCTGTTCCATAAGCGCCACCTACTGTCATTCTCTTTCAGCCTGTTTTTGTTTTGTGCAGGTGTTTTATGTAGCATAATTTCACAAATCAAAAGTCAGACCATTCTGTTTTTGTATTAAATCTTGAAATTACAAACAAAATTAAAAAAACAACTGCTCATGCTAGATATGTGTACCACTACTGTCTGTATGAAAAAAATAGCATTGGGGATTTGTTGCTTTTTCCTGTTGTACCAAACACATATTGAACCGTGACCCCAAAACCAAGGTATGTGTCGTACCGTGACTTCTGCGTACCATTACACCCCTACACGAATTCATCACAAATTCGCCAAATTGTAAAATAGTTCTGAACTGCCATGAGAGTGTGTTGGAAATCTCAAAATCTTCAGCGCGTCACTGGCTGCTACTCTTTTGTGTTAAAACATTCCAAGCCCGAAATCCTTTAAAGCAACATTTGGCCAGAACTCACTGATCCTAGATCAGACCTCCAAGCGATTTCCAAATCCCACTCATCCCCAAACCAGCAATGGCTCTCCAAAGCTTTAAATAGGGAACATGCCGCTACCTGCCTGGTCTGCTGGAGTGTGAGTTCCTGAAGAGAGACATTCATCAGCAGTACAGGGGGTCTCTTTTTGATGGAGTGGCCCTGCCACGCTTCCATGCAGATCACTCCAGCTCCAGGCAAAACAGCAGTTGCGTGTCAGTACGGGAGCCATGCGTCATCCTTATTGATGGGCCTCCCTCTGCCGGTCCCCGCCGCTCTGGTCATGCGCTGGCTTTGGCGTTTGCTCCACTGGCACGTGCCATGCCGCTGAAAAGTCGAAGCAAAAGTAAACATCCATATACTGTATTTACTCCGTATTCGGCTGATGTATTGTGTGCCGTAGAGAATGAGGGGAACATTGAGCACGAGTCACAGAAAGTAAATAAATCCACACACGAGGGGTTGAATGGTGAAGCTGCACCAGAGTCTGGCGATGTAATTTATCACAAGCATCAAACAGCATGGCAGATACTTAAACATGCCGTTTGTCATAACACAGGTAAAATCTCTTGTGTCTGGTTCTTTGTTGAGAGGAGTAGATCGATGGCACAAAATATTAATAGCTAAAAATGTGTTGTCAGTATGTCTATCTATCTATCTATCTATCTATCTATCTATCTATCTATCTATCTATCTGTCTATCTGTCTATTTATCTATCTGTCTATTTATCTATCTGTTATCTATCTATCTATCTATCTATCTATCTATCTATCTATCGATCTATCTATCTAATACACAGTATATCAACAACTTAGAATTAAGAAAAATATAACATAATTATTTGAAAAGTAAATGTATTCATAATATATCTAAAAATTAGGTTTTAATTACATAATTAAATATGTAGTGATATTTAAACAAACTAAACGTATATATTTTTAATGATTTTTTATTTTTCAAGTATCTAATGTAATGTAGTTAGGATTTAAAGACTTATTTTAAATAAATGAATTAAAATATACTTTTGGTGATTTAAAAAATAATTTGAATTTCTTATTTAGTCAAATGGCGAGATCACTTATCAATAGCAAATTAAGATTATTTATGTAGATTTAAATTATATATTGTAAATAAAAATAATTAAAAATTACAGTTATTATTATTTTTTTGTAATATTCAGTGTATTGATGTGTTATTTATTTTTAAATATAGTATTTTTTAATATGTCTTTGATATATATATATATATATCTATTTTTTTTTTTAAAGCTACATATTTCAATGTTTACGTATTTTGATTTTATATTTTATTCGTCTAGTATAAATATATTTATAAAATATGTATTATGTATTTGTGTTTTAGTTATATGTTGCTGCTTCTCAAAACAATAACCACTAAGCTGTTAAAATGCTTGGATTTTTCCGAAGAGGTGGTGAGTGACCATTTTCTAGAATTCATACATCATAGTAGTTAGTTGCGAATTCGTGAATCAAATTATTTACAATCTTTATTCTCTCAAAAGTCTAGGCGTTTTAGGGGGTTTGTCGTGGTAATATCTCATTATAAGGTCTCTAATCAGGCGAGGGGACAGGACCTCTCCATCAAAAACGATTATAAATCAAAAAGCCAGGGTGTCTAGCCACTCCATGACTAATTGAAAGAAAAAAACACCACACAACCACCCCCCCCCCTCCCCAAAAAAAACCCCAAAAAAAGAACACCCCCCCCCAAAAATATTAATTGCTTATTACAGTGTAATTTGGCCGATGATACACTGCCTTGTCAGGAGGTTGGGTTTCTGAAAGTCTGGTTGCACTTAAAGAGACCCACCTAAAAATCAATTGTGTCACATCATTCCAAACTTGAAAAACTTTGTCTTGCCAAGTTTGACATAGACGATGATGAATTTCTCATATGCTCACTAATGGCTGCTTTTTTGATAAAAAAATACTGCTAAAAACCGTAATAATCACTTTTTCCAGTTTTACTCTATTGTAAAATGTCATTATTTCCATGAAGAAAGTAATAAGGAATAAAATCAACATTGTGAGACTTCAGTAGTAATATTTTGAGAATAAAGTTGTAGCATCACCAGATTAAAGTTAAAATATTAGTCAAAGTTTTCAGAAAAAAGCTATAACATTATGATTAAAGTAGTAATATTTTGACAATAATATTGTAGCATTTGCAGATTCAGAGTATCATTTCAACAGATTAAAATGAGATTAAAGTGGTAATATTTTTATTGTAATATTATTCTCAAAATATTACTACTTTAATATCACAAATTCATAATATTTGCTTTTTTATAGTAGAAATATTTTGAGAAAAAAGTCATAGTATTAACAGATTAAAGTTATACATATGAGAACAAAGTTGTAACATTATTCTAAAAATATTACTTTAATTGGGTAGTTACAACTTTACTTTAAAATATTACAACTTTAATATCATAAAGTCATAATATACCACAATAAAAGTAGGAATGTTTTGAGAATAAAGAGTATTGACAGATTAAAGTTGTAATATTATGACTGGTCATTAAAGCCCATAACATTTTGAGATTAAAGTCGTAACATTTGTAGAATACAAAATAATAAACTATACCACTTTAATCAAATAACATTACAACTTACAAGATTGAATTAGTAATATATTTAGAATAAGATTGTACATTATTTAAAAAACATACTACTTAATTGCAAAAGGTTTATGATTGTATTCTAAAAATATACTACTTTAATTCCATAAATCTTAAATAGTAATATTTTACTATTACATTGCCAGATACACATCAAAATATTAGTCACTTTTGAGAGTAAAGTTGTAAAACAGTATTTTTTGAGGTATATATATTATATATATTATATATATATATATTATATATATATTATATATATAGATTATCTCTATTATATATACATATCAAATAACACAACGTATAAAAAAAGTCATAGCATAGAGATTAAAGTCATGATATTGGTCAAAGTTTTGAAAATAAAGTCCTAACATTACAAGCTTGGAGTAGAAATATTTTTAGAATAAAGTCATAACATTATTTTAAAATATTATTACTTTAGTTGCATAATGCTAGGATTTTAATCTAAAAAAAATCATAATAATACAAAATAAAAGCAGTAAGATTTTGAGAATAAATTCAAAATTCAAGAAAATTAAGTCATTGCATTATAAAATAAAACTTATACTATCGCAATAAAAATGAAAGGAATGTAAAGAACAGTTATCTGTGTTGCATTAAACTCCCATTAAAGACAACTGTCAAGATTTGCAAACCAAGCACACAAACCACGCAAGTCAAAAACAGAGCAGGATCTATTTATCAAGCTGATGTACATATTTCACCCTGAACACTGAACATTCACCTTCGTCCAAGTTCGTTTAACATTAGTGTACTAAATGGCACCAAGATTGTGTTTATTTAACATTAAGGTCTACAAATGAGGCCATCTGGAAGACATGAACATCGTAGATGGGGAATACTGATTTGTAATTGCATGAAATTACATGGTAGTTTCGTCCCCTCTTCTGCGGGGGGGCAGCGAGGACTCATGAATATTTATCACGTGTGGAGTTAAACGAGGTGAGCATAAACTAGGAGGTAACTAGCTGAATGCTAAAAACAAAGAGCTATTAATGCCTGTGGTTACAATAAACAGACAATACGTTAGTGAAGTTGATTCAGCAAAACTCTATTTTAAAGGTTAAGTGTGTCATTTGGGTTCTATTAACGGTTCACATATGCAGTCTACTGAAATCATTTTTTTTTTTTTTTTATGATACTTGACAGTGTTTCCTGCTTTACTTTCAGAGCCAAAATAACTGAATCTAATGAATGAACAGTATATCAGTGTATTTAAGTTCCTGTACAAATTTACTCTTTAACAGCTTATTATTTATGGAATAAAAATATACAGCGCAACCGGTGTAGTCCAATTCCCTAACAAGTCGATTCTTGTCAGTAAATCTATATTAATTTTAATAATTTCATATTTTATTTTAGTTTTAGTACTTGTGTTGTGCTGTTGTAATTTTTTTTCAGTCTTCGTTTTAGTAATTGTAATACTTAAACGTATTTATTTATTATAGCTGCCAAAGCAACACTTCTCTTTTTTAGGTTTTTAACTCAAATTTTTTCAAGTTTATGTTTTTTTTTTCCCGTATATCATGATTTATTTCAATTACAAAAACTTCAAACAATCCCAAATGAGTGTCATTACGCGTTATTTATTTTTTAGTGAATCATATTATATTAGATTGCCAAGCAAAAGACTTTCATTGAGTGAAAATCAAGGTATATCAGACAAACCATCAGTTTTCTAACAAATTCAAATAGCTTCTATATATATATATATATATTAATATTTATTTTTGAGTCTGTTAGTGAATAAAACCACCAGTTAACAATGTAGAACAACGATTCCCAAATGAATGACTTTTGATGATTTGTTCTTTTGGAATCAGAATATATATAATTTCATTTATCTAATTCAACATGAATCTGTGCAATCTGGGAATTTGCATGAGGAAACATGAGAGTGAAACGTTTCCATTGTGCTCAAACTTTGGATAACTTTGGTTAAACATGCAAATGTGTATATCGATATTTACTGCGTAGTTTTGAAGTCAGTGGAAGGACTTTCTTTGCAAGCACAGTTCAGCTAAAGACCTTTACGGTCCTGGAAACTTGGTTTGAGCGAAACTTTCATTCACTCCAGTCATTCACTAGCACCTACATGTGACGTGATTTTCGCATGAGGGCTAAAGATTTCCCCATGCAGATTTCACAGCAGGTTCGCTGAAATTACCAACAGAAAGCTTCTTGGTTTGTGTGAGTGTGTGGTTCACTAATGGACAATTGCAATAGATAATTGATAAAGACTTTCTTTGCATACAGAATTCAACTTGGACCATTGACCACCTCTTCACTTGTGAAACTTACATCTCTGTATTTACAAACTGGTAGTTCATTTGACAATGTTTAGTTGGACACTTATTTAAATTTCGCAATGGAATTCCATTTCCTTTTCTCAAATATATCAACTATAGAATCATTTTTGGAATCAGAACGGAACCAGAAAGTAAAAGAAAGGAAGATTAGACACCTCTACATATTGTACACATCGTATCGCGACAATGGCCACCTGTGCAACTAACTTTCGGCTAAAGTTGTGATCACATTTACCATTGTTCGGTGCAAATTTCATATGGGGGAAATCCGGACCATTCACAAGATTTTAGACTTCCCACACATGATATTTTTTGTTTAACTTGCATTCTTCACCAACAGACGCTGCTTGGTTTGAAAGTGAAAATGGCTTGGTTTCTGTGCAACATGTGCTTCATAGACCACTATACTATAGAAAGATAATGAAAATAGACATTTTTGTTGACAAAATTTCACTAATGTGAACGTGCCTTTACTTGAAAATGTAGGAGTTAAATTTAGGTCAAATGTAGGTTTTGCTAATGTAAACACACTGACTTGCAAGACTTACATTAGTGTACTTATAAACTGGTTGTTCATTTGACAATGTTTAGTTGGACACGTTTTTTAAATTTCAGAATGAAATTCCATTTCTTTTCCCAAATATTTCAAGTACGGAATCATTTATGGAACTGGAATGGGACCAGAATTAACAAGAGGAATCAGAACCTTCGGAAGTGACCTCTGAGTAAGTGATGCTTTATGAAGCACTACACTATTGTTAAGAGACCATTTTGGATGAAGTTGTGGTCACATTTATCATTGTTTGACAAATTTTCAGTCCTTTCAAAAGTAGTCCAAACGATTTTTGCACAAGAGTGAACCATTTCCCAAGATTTCACAACGGTTAGTCACATGGATTTGATTTTGCAAGGAAAAGTTCTCCGAAGGGTATGGTCACTTTTAGCATTGTTCGTCAAATTTTCGCAGACGGAATGCAGTCATTTCAAAAGGAATCCACATGATCGTGATTTCCCCATGCAGATTTTGCAATGGTTTCAAATTGGTCATGTGGATTTGCCGTGTTGACCGACAGAAATCTGCTTGGTTTGAAACTGTGAAAGTACTTGGTTTCTGTGCAATCTCTGTTTCGTAAAACACTATACTATAGATTAGTGCTGTCAAATGATTAATCGCGCATTTTTGTTTTTGTTTACATAATATATGTATGTGTATTGTGTTTATATTTATTATAATATATATATAATATATATATATATAAATATATATAAATATATAATATTCAGTATAGATTTTTTAAATATTTACATTTATATTATTATATTTTATATTATATATAAATATATTTAATATATAAACATAACATGTTTTTCTTAAATATATACATGCATGTGTTGTATGTATATATATATATATAAGAATATAATAGTATAATATATATATATATATATATATAGGTTCAATATATCCATAATAAATATACACTGTACACACTCGTATATTATGTAAACAAAAACTTTTATTTTGGATGCGCTTAATCATGACTAATCGTTTGACACCACTACTATAGCTATATAATGAACGATTGAGAATTTTTGTCCAAGAAATTTTGCTAATGGTGAACGCGCCTTTACTTATGAAAGTTAAATCAGGCTAGTTGTTTAATTTACACTTTTTGCACATTTCCCAATGGAATTCCATTTCTTTTTCCCAAATATTTCTTCCTCAGAAGTACTAATTGAGTAAGTTTGGAACCATTTTGGAATCGCACTTTTGGAACCATCCCAGCAGGCACAGGGCGGCAATATAATGTCAGGTTGATGTTGCATTTTGGTTGAGAATGAAAATCGGGTTGACGTCAGTAGTTGACGCCAATTTGATGTTGACTTAACGTTGGATTTAAGTTACACAACCTCAACATCAGCTGGCAATATCAACATCAGCTGGCATTGGTATTGGACATCAAATTACCATTGACATTAGACGTTGAATTGACATTGATTTTTGGTCACCCGACGTCGCAATCGAAATTTAACCAAATATCAACGTCTTATGATGTTGTGTGCCTGATGGGATGACAGAATCATAATCACAACAGAATTGGAACCTTCACTCCACGGCGTTTACAGTTTAAAGACAGTGTAAATCCATCATCAACAATTCGTCGTCAAAAACACCAGTGATATCCTTGATCTTCCTCCTTTAAAAATGGGAAAATTGGAACTCTTGCCTACAATTAATACCAATATCCTGTAGCGCAACGGAGTAGAAACAGTCTCAGCCCAAGCAATTTACATCCCAGATGGACTGTGAAGAAGGGAATTTGTTGAAAGTATAACAGAATGCGTGACCACAGCTTACATATTAAGGCCGTGGATGTACAGTGAGCACATTTCATTTCCTTCTGTTTAGCCAGTAATGACTTTTTCTGTTCCAGCAAACTCAAAGACGACGCATACTGTGTACATAATAAAGGCCGGAAAAATTGCATGCGGATCCGCTGTTATTCCCGCACCCAATAAACCGGGAATTTTCTGCAGGACGGCTGCGATGTGGTCTGTTACACGGCTGCCACTGGCGAAACTGCGATAGTCGTGGCGCAGCAAATTAAAGGCAATGAAATCGTTTGGATTAAATTAAAAAGGATACAAACTGCTTCCTGTGCCAGTGACTCTAAAGGTACAATCTCGTTTAATTTAAGTGGGTTTTAATAAGGAGCATCAGAGGAGAGCGATAACAGGGAAATCATGTGGAGGGAAAGCCATTATGCATGGAATAAGCGTCCTCTGGAGCCTAAGGAGTTGATAAAAGCACAAGTAATTTTTCATATTTATTTACACGCGCAGGGACACACACATAAAGCAGAAGGGAGCAGAGGCCTTTGCATAACAAACGTCATTAGTCACAAAGGTTTATTTCTTTCATGCGCACTGTCTGGATCTTTAACGCAACAGTCGTAAAGAGCTTTTAAAGGCATTGGTAATCCTATAAAAAACACCTGGATCATCTTAGAGCTCCTGATAATAAACAGAGCCAAGACTGGAATTACATCAGCTAACATCAAACAGAGATTTGTATTTACAAATATTACATTTTAATGTCAAAAATAATTCAATAAATGGTTATGTATGTGTGTGTGTTTGTTTATTTATATGTAATGTGCTATTTATACAAAAAATTTGATTAATTATTTTTTAAAGTATAAATTGTATTTATTTCAGTTGTGTTTGTTACTCCATAAAAAAAATGTTGTATGATATATTATCTTAAAGATAAAAATGCATATGCAATCGTCTCGGTTACGTATGTAACCCTCGTTCCCTGAAGGAGGGAACGGAGACGTCACGTCGGAGGACCGACGAATTGGGATCTCGCTTAGAGGGACCAATCTACTTCGAGTGTAAACTAAACGAGCCAATGCACATTGGCATGCGCTTATTGCATCCAGCTGCCGCTGATCAAAGCGTGAGCATAAAAAGGCAGCCGGTAAAACGCATACCAGGTTTTCGCTGAGGAGCCGAGCCGGTAACCCCGCCGTTTCAGCGGTGGTACAGAAGCTATGGCGACGGGACATGACGTCTCCTTTCCCTCCTTCGGGGAACGAGGGTTACACAAGTGTAACCGAGATGTTCCCTTTCAGTCGTTCACTCTCGACGTCACGTCGGATGACAGACGAATTGGGATCCTACCAAAAGGCCACAGATACTGCCCTTTCCAGTGTCCTGTGGAAGCCACCTGCTCCCCTATTTTTTGGCGTAGGCCAGGGCTTCTTCACAAGAGGACCAGCTAATGCTGCTATGGCACTACCCAATGAGTAAGACTGGATAACACTGGGAAAACGTACCCGTTCTACTTGGAACAGGGGCGTTACGGAAGCTCGAACCTTCCTGAAGGAGGTTTCGGAAGCAATACACATTTGGACATCCCTTAGGTGCATATGGAAGTATGGAGGTGATTGAACCCTCTTGGAAGTCTGCCGGTGAAACACGGGCTCAAGGCTATACCGTTGACTTTATACATATGGGATCCATTTAGGTCTTACATATGGAACCCAGCCTTCTACCGTTTCTCGAGGATTCAGCGAGTGAAGGCCTGGCGCCGGACGCTCCTCCACGTCTGGCTGCCGAGGGGACTGAGGAGCTCAACAGGGTCTACTATATGGATTCTCTGGAGCGGTTTTAGCAAGCCGACACTAAGCCGGGGCCTCTCATTGCTTCTACCCGTTTGAGGTGAGAACCCAGGAGGATACCGGCTCAACACGAAGGCTAAAGAATCTAGTGAACGTGTTGGGTGTTGCCCAGCCCACAGCTCTACAAATATCTGCCAGCGAGGCACCACGATCCGCGCCCAGGAGGATAAAACACTTCTAGTAGAGTGAGCTCGCAACCTTAGCGGGCAGGGCACACCCTGTGCCTGGTAATCCAGGGTGATGGCATCTACTATCCAGTGGGCCATCCTCTGCTTTGAGACGGCATTCCCCTTCTGCCGGCCTCCGTGACAGACAAGGAGCTGGTCTGAGGTCCTGAAGCTTTGCGTCCGGTCTAAGTATCACCTTAAGGCTCAGACTGGACAGAGCAAAGCTAGGGTTGGGTCTGCCTCCTCCGAGGGCAGCGCGTGGAGGTTCACCACCTGATCCCTGAAAGAAGTAGCGGGAACCTTGGGCACGTAGCCGGGGCGGGGCCTCAGGGTTACCTGGGAATCTGCCGGCCCGAACTCTAGGCACGAATCTTTGACCGAAAATGCGTGCAGGTCCCCCTACCCTCTTGATGGAGTCCAATGCAAGCAGCGCAATGTCTTCATTCGGAGGAACTTCAGCTCCACTGGCCTTAAAGGGCTGCAATGTGGGGGGGCCTGCTGAAGTGCCTAACACCCGACTCAGGTCCCGAGAGGGTAAGAGGGGGGCCGGGAGGATTTAATGCTTCTCGCGCCCTAAGGAACGCTACGATCAATATCAATGTCTTCCCCAACGACCTCCTTTCTAAGGGGTCGTAGTTCGCGAATCGGCCGAGACATAAACTCTTAGGGTGGAGGGAGAAGCCTTCGCTCCAGCCCTTGGCTGCAAGAAAGCACTACTCCAGTCGTGCATCTTCAGGGGTCTTCTCGGCGAGATGAACACCACTCAACGAACAGGTTCCAGTTCAAAGCGTAGGCGTGTCTCGTAGATGGTGATCTCGCTGAAGTGATTGTGTCAACTACCCCTTGGGGTAGGCCTCCTAGAACCTCCGCGTCCCGTCCAGGTACCAGACATGAAGTTTCCAGAGGTCTAGACGCAGGTGCCACAGGGTGCCCCGTCTCTAAATCAGTAGATCCTTCCTCAAAGGAATCTGCCAAGGAGGGGCTGTCACGAGGAGCATTATTTCCGGGAACCAGGTCCGGGAAGGCCAAAAGGGTGCCAACCGCAGGACCTGCTCCTCGTCCTCCCTGACCTTGCACAGTAACTGTGCCAGAAGGCTCACTGGGGGAAAAGCATACTTGCTAAGGCCCCGCGGCCAGCTGTGTGACAGAGCGTCCGTGCCGAGTGTTCCGTCAGTCAGGGCGAAGAACAACTGGCAGTGAAATGTTTCTGGAGAGGCAAACAGGGGGTCCACGCTTAGCTTGGCTCCGACTGCCCCCAACCATGGACCGCTGGCGGCATTGGGAGTCGCCATTCTCCCGCGCGGCAGCTGCTGACAGCTCGTGCGGCTGTTGCCCGGTAGGTTTGAGCAGCCCAGACTTCGAACAGCAACAGGCGACCTCAGATGCTTCTGACTCCAGAAGAGGAGATGTCGGGCGAGTTGCGACATGCAACGGGAGAGCAGACCACCCTGTCGGTTGATGTACACAACGGTCGCTGTATTGTCCGTGCGGACCAGTACATGCGTGCCTCGTAAGCGCCCTTGGTGACGGCTCAGGGCAAGGTGCACTGCCAGCAACTTGAGGCAGTTGGTGTGCCAGTGCAGTTGGGGCCCCGTCTAAACCCCTGACTGCAAGCCCGTTTTACGTGGCCCCCCAGCCGGTGGTTGATGCATCTGTGCAAACCACAGCATGCCTAGAGACCTACTCCAGGGGCACTCCTGCCCAGAGGAAAGCAAGGTCTGACCACGGGGTGAAGGTATGGCGGCAGGCCGGTGTCACCTGGACCCGGAAGGTGCCGCGTTGCACCCCCAGCTCGGGACTCGGCCATGGAGCCAGTGTTGAAGCGGTCTCATATGAAGCAGCCCGAGCGGCGTGACAGCGGCTGTGGTTGCCATATGCCCCAGGAGCCTCTGAACAGTTTCAGTGGGACCGGTGCCAGCATCCTGCTCTTGACGTATCAAGCAGTTCAACACCGGTGAACTGATGCACAGGTCCTGCGTGGAGGGTCTTGAGGGCGGTGCTGTTTGTTTCATCCGGGGTCGCAACTCCATAACCTGGAAAAGAGAATCTGCTGCGTCGGGGCGGTTGCTCTTTTCCCCATTTGAAACCTCAAAGCCACAACATGCTTAGGTGTGAAAGCCCCAGTCCCTGTGCTGCGGCCAACTGCCCCTGAGACTGGGGCATTATGACGCCATCGTCGAGGTAGTATGAGGATTCGAAATGCCCTGCTCTGCTCGGGATGGGAACAAGGGCTGCCTCCTTACCGTTTCTGAAGACACGGGTGTCAGACAAGTGACAACCGGATGGGCAGGACCTTGTGTACTGGTATGCCCGCCCCTCTAATACGCAAACCGACAGAAAATGGCCTGTGGCGCGGGAAGGAGTCGAGACATGAAGAGTCTACTCGTCCTTCCGGGTCTGATCGCTGCGAAAGGTCAAGTCTTGGGGAGGATGAACACCGTAAAATGCATTTCCTGCTGAGCAGTGCTTCGAAGCTGGAGCCGTTGAAGGGCCCGTTGCACGGACGCGCAGGGTCCAAGATAGGTCTCAACCACCGCCTTTTCTTGGGGGTACAATGAAGTAAGGGCTGTTAACACCCCGGACCGTCATATCGCTGGAGGGACCAGTGCTCTTCGCGTCCTTCCATCGCCAGTAGGACTGTCGATCTCTGCCGCGCATAGAGCGGGCAGCTGCTGCTTTCACTGAACGTAAAGTGACGCCGCCTGAACTTGGGCGGGCGCCGGGCGAAAACAAGACGAATCGTATGCCGATCCTACGGTCGTAGCGGTAGCGCACTGGAGACGTGCTGGGTAGCTCAAGCCAGGCTCCCAGATACCGCGCTAGTGGCATCAACGGAACTGCAGGCGTACCCGCAGTGGGGCAGCGCGGAATAACGCAGGGACCCGGCCCGGGCGTCTTTTTGCCGGTCCGAGGCGGGGTCTGAGTGCTTGCAACACTGACCTGCGTTTGAGCAGAGTGTGCGTGTGTAGTCCGTTGGTTCGTCCTCCCGATCCGCCCGCTGCTGCTCACTGGTGAGAGAGGAGGGTTAGTGTGATACGGCTCTGGATCGTTCACAACCCCCCGTCCCCTCAGGGGACCCAGAAAAGTGAGAAATTGCTCTTTCGTCGAGAATTTGGGTACCACTGACCGTGAGGCCAGTGGCAGAAAAAAAGGAAACAAAAGATTCTCCACCCGTCCCCCTCCGGGGGAGGGAGTGGCCGCGTTCACCATCTCCCGAATGAGCAACTCCGCCATCTCGGGTCGCCCGTCTGCAGGCCTGTCTTCAAGCCTTCGCTTACCACCCTTTTTGCGGGGCGGCTGGACGGGCGAGGGGGCGGCTGTGCCTGCTGCCGCTCCTCGCGGCGCGTGTCTGTGCTGGCTGTCTGCGGGACGTGCGGGCGGGAGCGTTGGCGGCGGCAGTGGGCCGGCCGCTCGCGACGAGCTGGCTGATGCCGGCTGCGTGCCAAGGCGGGCCGGGCCGGGCCGCTGGCAACGCTCGGGTCAGGGATGTACTTGATGGCACATCAGGCTGCTTTTGTGGGCGGCGGGACTGCGGGCAAAGTTCTCCACCGCTTCCGCCGAAGAGGCCGGGGTCTGGACAACGGGGGCTTTCAGGAACTTGCTTGTCCGCCTCGCGCTAGTCGGACCAGACACAGCCAGAGATGCGCTCCTGGACCACCAGATTGGGACTGGCACGACCCATCTACCGCCAGCAGCCGTGAACCTTCTCGCTCTTAGCGGCGAGTCCTTTGGGCCGCGTGGCGGAGTTCTTGAGAACTTCCGGTCGTGACCACACCTCGTGCAAGTCCCTCATTGCTTGGCCTGGGTGGCCATGCAATAGACGCCGAGCTTGTAAGGCGACGCAGGCTTCTTCCCACAGCGTAAGGCAGGATCGATTCAAGGCCGATGAGTGGCCTACAGAGGCTCGTATGGGCGCCACGGTTTGCCCAGCCAGATTTGGTACGGGACAGTGTGGACACCATTGCATCGCCAGCCGGCCGGGGGTCCCACCATGTGTACTCCCGTATACCCCCGCATCTGGACCCCATGGGGCGAGTGGTTGGTGAGGAGGATAGCCACCTGGCCTGTTTCTTCGTGTCTGAGCAGTGTAAAAGGTGCCGTCCATGACGCCAGACGAATCGGTCATCATGTGCACCTCCGGGGGGTTGGGTGTGGTCGAGTCCGTGAAGAAAGGCCCTGGATCTGGGCCCTGATGTCGTGCTCGCGAGGGCGCCACCCGAGAACCCATCGGTCCCACCTTTTGAGGGTTTCTGTGGACGCGGTGGATCGTTCCCTCGACCTCTGAACTTCTTGTCGGCCGACGGTAAATGCATATCCTCATTTCCTGGTCCGTCTCCCGGCCCGCTGACACGCCATAGGGGCGGCAGCGCTGACGGATCTTCATCCCCGGAAAAGTCCAGCTCACCCTCCGATGCTGCAACCAACATCTGATCATCGGGGGGAGCCTCGGAAGAAACAGGTGGTACCCCCCGGAAGGGTCCAGCCTGCTCTTTTTGAGAGCTCCGCTGGTTTTGAAGTGCTGGCGGGCTTGGGCATCCCCGGAGGGAATTCCTCACCGTGACCGTAAGACCCGTCCGCCCACTGCTAGAAAAAGGACGCCCCTGGCTGCCACCAGAGGGAACCCTAGATGTGGGCAGTGGCACGGGCACTCCGCCCCCCTGCAGGTAACGGAGTCCGGTCCGCAACTCCGAGATTGTCATGCCCCCGCAATGGGAGCATGAGGCATCCACGAAAGCCACCTCAGCGTGCTTCATGCCCAGGCACGTGAGGCAGCGATCGTGACCATCATCCGGTGCCAGGTAATGACCGCACCCAGAAACGCACGGATGGTTTGACATCTTTAAAAAGACGCGTCTTTAAGAAGACGTTCCACCCGTGAAGCTCTTTTAAATGGAAATTGCTCTTTTAGTGTGCTGAATCGCACAGGGGAGATGGCCGTCTGCAAAACACACAGGGGTAGTGCAGCCTGTTGTGTGCAACCCACTCGACACGGGAAAACACCCGCCGCTGAAGCGCCGTACCACCAGCACGAGAGCCCACCAATGATCGTGCTTGACTGTAGTTTATCACCAGCTGGGAGGGAGGGGGGAGGGGAGGAGCAGAGGTCAGGAGCAGAACGATAGACCCGGGGTCTCGGCTCCGAAGCGAAAAGCCTGAATATGCGCTGCACCTGCTGCCAACTTATACTCACGCTGTGATCAGCAGAAGCTGGATGCAATAATCGCATGCCAAAATGCATTGGCTCGTTTAGTTTACACTCAAAGTAGATTGGTCCCTCTAAGCGAGATCCAAGCCCAATTGGTCGTGTGTGCCTCCGGACTTGACTGCGAGAGTGCCGACTGATATGGAACCATGTATTTATTGACTGTTAAAGGTGTCATATGATGCGATTTCATTTTTTTCTTTTCTCTTTTGAGTGTTATAAGCTCTTGGTGCATAAGAAGATCTGTAAAGTTGCAAAGACTAAAGTCTCAAACCAAAAAAGATATGCTTTATAAAAGTTAAGTGTTAATCACGCCTACCTAAAACGGCTCATTCTAAAACAACCCCACATGTCTATGTCACGATGTGGAAATATTTGCTAATGCCGCCCAATTTTGACGGCAAAGAAAGAATGGTAACTGTTTAGTCTCACTGTAGTTTTGTTGTCCGGCTGCAGTGCCCGAGTCCTGAGACGCTTTTTTTTTGTGAAAGCGAAACTACTTTGTTTGGGTCTTCCAAAAGAGGAGGACGATAAATCGCTTCGTCATGCCTAGAGCTGATCTTTGCTGGTCGCTGATGAAATACATCAACTTTCACCGTGGACAAAACGGAGTCCAGCCCACCTCAGCTCACTCCATCCCGGCCTCAGCGCACGCTAAGCCCGGGGCTGGATCCCCGCACGCTAGGCCGCTGTGTTTTTTTCGTTGCCACTGATGATTCAAACGTGAGTTTTGAGCAGTGTAGTGTAGTGCTTGTTGTTTGTCGTTTCTCTGATAACAAATGCAGACATGGTTTTATGGTTTACGCGGCGCGATGCAATGCAAACACCGCAACACGGGTAACAATCCAGGATAGTATTCATTATAATCCATAATTATGTCCCCACTGTATGCAACGAATGCCTCGTTTATAATGGGTTTTCATTTTTTTGTCTCATCGCTCCGGCCGGGACACGCCATCACAGTATGGTAAAGAGCATAACAATTCCGTTACACGCTTGAGGTACTCGGCCAATCACAACACACTGGATAGCTGGCCAATCACCGCACCCCTCTCTTTTTTAGACCGATAGCTTTGTAAAATCGGCTGGGAGGCATAGCCAAGACACGATCATGTACAGTATGATTCAAATAATGTGTTTTTTACTTTAAACCGCATAAACACATTCATTACACCAAATACACAAAGAGAATTTTTTAATTGCATCATATGACCCCTTTAATTAATTTTAAAATTAAAAGTAACTTTATACTTTAAATTATTTTTAAGATTAAAATGAAAAATAATAGCGTGCATACAAGTTGTTTCTGATTATATAAACTTACTTTTAATCAGATATTATAATATGCTTCATATTTAATTATGAATGTAAATTTGAAAAATAAATGTGTTTATGTGAGTTAATGTAATAATTGTCTATAAAAGATGAACACAAGGATGCTTGTTACAGAAGAGAAAAAACGAATCAAATCTTAGCTTACACTGAAAAAAAATGAAATACAAATTATTTAAATGATTTGCATAAAAAAGTGGCTCTATTATAGTATATTGCCCTTAATTGTAATATTCTCACTATTATATATCTAATTATCCCTGTTATTTGGTGAAAATGTCCATTTATATAACTTAATAATTTTAATGTATTTAAATACTTAATATTTAAGTATTATGTATCAATCTAGTAACAGTCGCTTTTACCATCAATAGAGAAAAAAAACTATTTGTTGTAAAATATATTGTGCCTAACATATAAAAAAGTAACAAAGAAACTGGGAACCAAAAAAAAAAAACTAATTTTGCAAAAACAAAGTTTTATCTATCATCTTTATAGATCTAGATTATAAATAAAGATAATAATATTTTAACAAATATTTTATATGTATTTTGAATAAATAATAAATAAAAAGACCCCCAAAGAAGGATAACTAAGTGATTATGTAGATAGGATTTGCATGAATTCCCATTTTCTAATATCAACATGCCAACGTCCAGCGTGTTCAGTCTAAATGCAGAAAGCATCAGTCATTTTGTCCAGATGTCTTTGCTCTGCTGTGTGAGGATTTTCTTGAAGCACAGATGGGTTTGACATAAAAGGTTTATAGATGCTGCTTTATAAAGTTTACTGACACTGTTATTGCCAACTGAGCTTGTCAGTTACACAGAGAAGCAGCTAAACATTCACCATGAATTCTTTCAACAGAAAGGGGGAAAGAAGCCACATCGGCATGAAAGTGAATCCATGATCTGGCTGATCTGAGTGTCACAGCATGTGTGGAGTGTATGGTATGTTGACCGACCTGCGCACACACACAAACACATACACACAAAAACACACACACACACACCCACCCACCACAGCTGTGACCAAGAGCAGCACAGATCAGATTCACTCAGAAATCAATCAGCTTCAATCCAATGAGAACAAAATAACTCAAACCTTCAGTTTATGAAAATGGATCATCTTCTACTTACTGCTTTGAAAACTTCCTGCTTTTTTTTTTTTTGGTATACGGTAGTTTAATTATATGCATTTTCTTCCCCAGTCACTGTGATTTTGCTTCCACAGGAAAGACATGTTTCCTGTATCAACATTATTGTCCAAAATAATAGACCTAACCCTATCCCTATGGCTAAACCTAACCCTACCCATAATTTACTCCTAAAAACAGTGTGAAATGATAGCCGATTAAAAAGGGTGTAGAAGCACCTAACCCTGACCGTAAGCCTAAAACGGATATTTCCTGTTAACTTATCCCTCAATTCTGATTGGTTAATGGGAATGCTGTTCCAGGATCAACATGGATGTTGATCCAGGAACATGTTGCACTTCACATTCACCTTTGTCACGTTTCCCCAAACACTGATCAGTGATTAACCTCTGAAAACAATTATTAATTTATTTTAGTTACCTGCTTCTATGATAAATCCAAAAATGCATTAAAACATTGTTATTTTATTTTGATTATGATAGTGTGTGCATTTTATTGATTATTTATTTTCATTTACAGTTTTCATTTTAATTTATTGTTTTTGGTTTTTGTTCTGTTTTTTTGGGCCTGTATCAAGTCAATAAGCTTCCAGGAAAAAGCATTTTTGTATATGTATTATTATTGATCAAACAATAATGCATTAGTCTATTATAATGAATAGATAATAATAATGATAAGCATTTTGACATTTATTATATCGCAAAAACTTTTGTATTATTATTATTAGTTTGCTTTTCATATTATTTAGACATAAGCTAATTTTGCCATCACCCAATGTCAGTGTTTTTTTTATTATTATTATTTTATTATTATTATTTCTATACACGCCTCTAAGTCTACTATACCCATTAACGAAAACTTTGGACATGTGTAGATAATTTTATTTATTGATTCTTATTTTCTTTTCTTATTGATTTTGGTATTTATTTATTTATTTTACATAGTTTGGCCCACTTATGAATTTTATATTATGTTTTTACTAATTTATATTTTGTTTGTTTGTTTTGTTCCCCCTCATGAATGACCTGTTTCATCTATTAAATTCATGGATATCATAGGAAGTAAAAATGGGTAAAAGAGCACTACATTTTGATTTTTTAAATGCTAATTATTATTTATATACTATAATGCTAACAATACCCTTAAAAAAGTTAGTGTGGTTTTAGAATAGTTTAGTTATTTCGCCATATTTGGCCCATTTCAGAACCTAATTATACATATATTTTATTAATTATAATAATACATGCATATTATAAACCACTGTGGTTTGGTAAAGTGTTCTTTTAGTATTATTTATATACTATAATAATATTTATCAATGTTTTTAATTTGCTTTTATTTTTATATTTTCAATTTTAATTTAGATTTTAGTCATTTTTTCAGTTTCTTAGTTAAAACCAGTTAAACTCTGCAGACCCGGATACGGGTCCAAATCGCTTAAAAAATGTTTATGCTTCATTTACATAGACTTCCTTATATGGTATCAGTCCATATATGGGTTCATTTGAATGCTTGGAGTGTCTTCTTTACAAATAATACCATTTCTTTTGGTTTTTATATTCATAAAGCAATAAAATTAAGCTTAGAATTTTATTCGTCCCACACACAATTTTCCGCCTAACCATTGCGAACTTTTTTTACGAAGAATGTGCATTTGATATATTTTTTACAATAAAGTCAAGTCATTTATCACAAGAAAGCTCTCATTCTCAGGAATTTGACGATGTGGATTATTTAATTGTGTGACAATCATAGATCTAATTATCTTCAATTGAATCGCGATGGAAAAAAAAAAAAAAACGGAAATTTTTTATTGTGTAACATTTATACTCGTAGCACTGCTTCACTCAGCCGCAAACAGCCACAAATATCTATAAACTATATTACCTTTTAGATTAGGATCTATTAGAACCATTTTCAGGTTTCTGCGTGCTTCCACCGGTGAGATAT